>MJUU01048830.1:188476-206709 GCA_002080025.1 Modiolus philippinarum
GTTAATGGGGGGTTTTGTAGGTAAACCAGGATTACGAGTCGATAAACCTGGATTACCGAGGTTTTGGTTATTTTCGCCCTGTATAACCTACTTTACCGTTCGCTTATGTAGGTTAAGCAATAAAAACTCATTGGCAGCGAAGTTTAGTATGTAATTAATTTCGGAATCTGCGATTACCGAGTGGTAATTGGTATTTTCTTTGCTAAACAAGGATTACTGACCCGGTAAACTGGTTTACCTAAGTTCTGATTAATTTCGCGTGCCATAATTATGTCCTAAAGATTTTGTAAAAAATGTTATGAAAAGTTTCTACAATTTTCAGGAAATATCTATAAATGAAGAATGATGCTGAAAAACTGAACAAGTTGATAAACAGGAAGTAAATGTCCGACAAACCTAAAATCGCTACTTGCAGTATGGGACATAATTTCATACAAATTTCAAGTAACAATAATTTGTAGTTACTGAGAAAACTGTTACAAAAATTTTCACAGACAGACCGACGGAAAGACAGACGGACAGACGGAAAAGGTGATTCCCATATACGTCCTTGAACTTCGTTATGCGGGGTATAAAAAAACAACCTGCAGCAAAAACAATACAAAAATGGGAGAACTCTCAAACTTACAAGAATACACGTACAATAATAAACAGTGAATGCGAACCGAACTGTCATTACGAAAAGGATAGCCTAAAGACAAAGACATCATATTACTTTCATAAAGCTTACACATTCCTCACTTGTATTCTGAGGGGGTGTTATGGGGTTCTTACTAGAAAGAGTTTGGTGGTCAGTCGAAATTGAAATAGCATTACATAATTCAGATCTTTGTCTTACATGCACTAGATGTTGAGAGGTTTATACTGAGAATTTTGCAAATGACACGCCTTGCGTTCCTTATAAACTGTCACACAGATAACAAGATAACCAAGTACTGAGAAGATTCCAAAATTGTTTTGAAATAAGACAATCCTATAAATAATGAATCAAAAAGTCTTCTTCTTCTCTACAAAAATTACACAAACTATTGTCTCTTATACCCATATTTTGTAACAGTTTGCTGTTTTGAAGAATATAATGTAAGAAATTGAATTGAAAGTTTCTAAGTTAAGTATCATTTGTTGTTAACATCACAACTTGGATCATTTACAATATTGAGTCTGATTGAAAATTCTCTAGGATGTCATATTATCAAAATAATTTTTCAACTGCACAATATGGTCATTTGAGACTATGCGCAGTGCCAATGCATTAGTTCCTGCAAAGGTGCCTGAATCAATACTTTGTGAAAATTGTTAACAAACGTTATATGAAATACACAATAAGCATACCACAGGTGTTAAAGATGGGTGATTCAAATCAAAATTTAAAAAAAAAGGCTTTTAGTTTTTGGTTTATGAGTAATTGGTTTAAAATGCAATTAAAACAGAACATGACCATAACTAATGACTGTTTAAAGCTGAAAGGGCTGAAGAACTTACCATATTGTTGACAGAAATGTCCATTTCCATACAGAAGCAAACACTTTGTTCTACTAGGACACGCGTTTGGCCAGCAAGCGTCTGCTTCCTGTTTAAAATAAGTGTTTGTAAATTCAAAACTTAAAAATATAGAACTTGATTTTACCACTATTTCATAGTTTAGTAGTGTGTGTAATATGACAATTAAAATCTTAAAGCTTTTATTGACATCATCAGAGGATGGTATTTAAAGCATCGGAAGAATTATTGACGCAATTGCTGCCACAAGACAAATAATGTACACCATTCTTAACTGCGTACGTATAAGGGAACACTTATGATTAGAATGTGGATGGATAACAAAAATGATTGGATAACAGAATGATGGATATCAAAAATGATTGGATAACGGAATGATGGAAAACAAAAATGATTGGATAACGGAATGATGGATAACAAAAATGATTGGATAACGGAAGGATGGATAATAAAATTGATTGGATAACGGAAGGATTGATATTAAAAATGATTGGATAACGGAAGGATGGATAATAAAAATGATTGGATAACGGAATGATGGATAACAAAAATGATTGGATAACGGAAGGATGGATAATAAAAATGATTGGATAACGGAAGAATCGATAGCAAAAATGATTGAGCAACTGAAGAATGGATAGCAAAAATGATTGGATAACTACAGGATGGATAACAATAATGATTAGATAACAGAAATATTGTATGAAAGGATATGGCGCAAATGAACACGAGACCGTAACACATATGTTCACTCAAACTGCAATAATTATAATGAGCTGTATGGCCATTTCGGATATTAATTCCTCATCAGCGCAGCAGTAGAACCCAAACAAAGAAAATCCACAATTTCAAAAATTGTTTAAAATGCATAAAAGCAAACGAAATCTGAATAATCAGTATAAGGACAAAACTACGATGGAGGGAGTTAATCCTTTGGTTTTTAGAATTTACAGAATTTTGATAATAGTAATTGAACAAAGTGTACACATGAGATATTTTCTCATGTACAAGTACACAATATCTAAGAAAAATAAAGAGCATACATCTCTACCACGGGGAATTGTTTTACCAACTCCACACTGCAATGAAAGACAAACTCCTGTATTAAATAATAATGAAAGTATATGGAGTAAATGAACATGAGACCATAACACACATGTTAACACTAACTGCAATTATTTTAATGAGCTGTGTGGATAGATAACAAAAATGATTGGATCGATAACAAAACTGATTGGATAACGAAAGGGTGGATAGCAAAAATGATTGGATATCGGAATGATGGATAACAAAGATGATTGGATAACCGAAGGAGGGATAATAAAAATGTTTGGATATCGGAAGGATGAAGAACAAAAAAAGACTGGATGACGGAAGGTTGTCCACATTGTAATTGTACATGTATGTGCAATACGGCCAATAACTGTATATTGGAAAACTATAAAAAATAACAAAAATGTTGTACTAGTATTTGAAATTTTTGAATGAATAATTTAACAATATAAGACTACATTTTCCATTGTTTTGTAACGGCTCTTTTCAGTATGTAAAAGCAAGATGTGTTAATTTTTGTGGGTTGAATAACGATTACTTGATTTGCCTTTATTTTTTCTGCTTTATATCTTTGAATTCCACTCAAAAATTTCTCCTTCGACTTGCTGCTTAAATTTTCCTATTTAGCCTATATAAGAAAGGTTAAAATCTTCTTGTCGGAAAAACGAAATTTGAGATCAGCCTTTTCTTTCTTTTTTTAATACTAAAATAAATGTTTTACCTTTCACACAGAATTTTTTTTTTAATTTCAGATATTTAGGTCCTAGCCCATTTGTTCAAAAATAAAATAAAAATGATATATCACTGATCATCTTTTTTCTGTTTTCAGGCTGAGAAAATGAGGCCCCATTCAGCATTTTTCAGCAATATTTACACAGAATACATAGGGATCTGTGAGAACATGCTTATTACTTAGCTGTCATATGACATAAATATCAGATGGATATTTTTTATTTTTTGATATTTCAAAGATATACACTTAAGCTATATTTTGATCTTAAAAAGTCTATATGTCACCGTTCAATTAAGAGAGATATTTCATAAAGTTAACGAAATAGACAATATTTACGGGAAAAAGGGGCTACAGTAATTGGCGGGAAAGTGTTTGACACACTATTATTACGTCAAATAAGGAATATTCCGGCTTGAAAATCGCGTCAATTCCGCCTCCGACTCGTGTTGCGAAAATGCGCCAATCGAATGCGCCATGTATTAGTGTCGATCTACCTTAACACGTTATACACCTTACCTTTGTCCATTGTTTCATATCAGTAAAATAAAACCCTTCCGAGTCGGTGGTCTGGTCCCCGGGATATGACACTTTTAACATGTGACAAGTAAAGTTGTGTTTATCAAAATTAACAGCATTACAATCGGTATACAACATGCAAGTTTTAATACACATTTTAGGGCCTGTATTTTTGAAAGCCAAAATTACATGTGAATCCATATATTTATCCTTCTGGAACTGACCACCAGTTATATTAAGTTGCACAGCGTTGAAACAGTTCCCCGCTGTCAGAAATGACAATATTGTCACTAAATTTAACATTTTAAAAATCAGGATGTACCGAGTACAAACCCTACAAGTTTTTCAGTCACAATGATCATAAAACCAATGCATCTTTCATTGAATAAAATGTTGACCAATAATCTCATTTTTATATTAAAAAATATTTCCCAATTTAAGCTATCAATATATTTTCTACTTGAATACAATTAACTTATTGTATGGATTTTTTTTTCAAACAGTCTCACGTTTCAAAGCATTAAACAGTTTTGTTTACGTCATGGGAATTTTGATTAAATTGTCTTTTTAAAAGCCCTAGTCACATTGTCATAATTCAAAAGGAACGTACTACATTATACATACTTTTCGGGATTTTTAAGTAAGGGTCAGTAAGTTTATTTTTGTAATTCAATACTGAAAAAGAGGATGGAATAGGGGAGATTCATCCGAATTTCTTATTTCTTTTAACCCCATTAAACGCATCTCTTTGCCATATCCGATGACGTGAAACATAATGATATGACGAGAAGACTTTTCGTCCAACTAGCGCCCAGATTCGTCTATATATCACGTGATATATCGGGTAAAAGATTTTACGAACTATAGATTCGTTTCTTCCAAGGACGTATAATGAGGGTGACATTGTCTCGTTATAAATCCTTGATTTCACTCGGTGCATGCACGATCGACACATCATCGCAACAAATCAACCCTTTGTTTTTTATAAAAAAATATTTGCAATTGATATTTTATCATACTTTTTTAATCAAATATTTTGTAAAGTGAAGGTTTTGCTCTGACTTTGATGTATGAATAAAGACTTACAAGTTGTTTTTTTCTGAAACAACGGCAGTAGAATTATTCATTTTCATGGAATTTTAACCAACATTTTTTTAGAAGAAAGCTTGATAGTGACCTGAACATTCGTAATGACCAAATGAAGTTTTACAACTGATTATTTCTTTTTTAATTTATTGGAATTTGAACAAAGAAATGTGTGTAAGATATTTTGTACTGACCGGTACATTATTAATGACTCAAATGAAGGTTTAAGATTGAAAATTTTTACCAAATTTGTTCCTTTTCATGGAGTTTTGAACAAAAAAATGTGTGAAAGGAGAGCTTCGCACTGTCCGGTACATACGTAATGACTAAAAGGTAGTTTGCAAGTAATTTTTACCAGTCTAAGTTTTTCATTTTCATGGAATTTTTAACAAAATTATGCGTAAAAGGAAAGTTTTGCACCGACCGGATCATTTGTAATGTCTAAAAGAAGATTTACTAACATTGTTTTTTCTTTCTTAAAAGTTCATTTTCATGGAGTTTTCAACAAAATAATGTGTAAAAAGAAAATTTTGCACTGACCGGTGTTCATTTTATCTTTAAAGACTAAAATGAAGAATTACAAGTGATTTTTAATATATTTTTTTTATTTTCATGGAATTGCGAACAAAAGAATGTGTAAGAGTACAGTTTTGCACTGACTGGTACATAATTTAATCTGACATTTTCATAATCATTGAATTTTTAACAAAATAATGTGTGAAAGGAAAGTATGGCACTGACCAGTACATTTGAAAGGTCTAAAAAATACACAGTGATTTTTATCTCCGCACTTTTCTGAAGAAAATGCGGGGATATTGTTTTAATCCCGTCCGTCTGTCCGTTAGATGAACCTTGTCAGTGGAACTCCTTCTTCATTTTTGGATTTATTGATTTAATTTTGTTGTAGAATTGTTGCATATAGATCGAGACGCGCAAAAAGCTTTCGGATTTTTGATATTGGTCTTGGTGTAACCAAAAGAGGCCACAAGATGTCAATTTTGACGCACGTGTGCCTGTCAGTGGAACTCCTCCTACATTTTTGTTTCTGATTTTTGATATTGGTCTTGGTGTAAACAAGAGGCCCCAAGTTATCGAGAACCTTGTTAGTGGAACTCCTCCAACATTTTTTAATTTATGGATTGAATTTTGTTGTAGAATTGTTGCATATAGTTGTAGAATTGTTGCATATAGTCTGCAGTCTGGAGATTTTTGATATTGGTCTTGGTGTAAACAAGAGGCCCCAAGATGTCAATTTTGACGCATGTGAGCTTGTCAGTGGAACTCCTCATACATCTTTGGATTTATGAATTTAATTTTGTATAGAATTGTTTCATGATATCGTCTGCAGATGTGCAATAAGCTTTCAGATGTTTGATATTGGGTCTTGGTGCAAACAAGAGGCCCTAAGATGTCGATCTTCACACATGTGAGCTTGTCAGTAGAAATCCTCCTACATTTTTGGATATATGGATTTAATTTGTAATAGAATTGTTGCATATAGTCTGCATACGTGCAATAAGCTTTTAAGTTGTTCGATATTGGTCTTGGTGCAAGTAAGAGGCCCAAGATATTGATTTTGACACATATGAGCATGTCAGTGGAACTCTTGTTTTCTGTGTCAAACAGGGAAGTGCGGGGATGGCCATTATTTCTGATGACCACTTTTAAGTTTTATTAAAATTATCATTTTCATGGAGTTTTGAACAAAATAATGTGGAAAAGGACCGGTTCATTTGCAATGATTGAAATAAAGATTAAAATGTTATTTTTTATTAATTTTTTTTTCATTTTCATGACATTTCGAACAAAAAAGTATTGCACAGACCGGTACATTGGCATTGACTCAAATGAAGATTAACAAGTGTTATGTATCACGATTGTTAATTTTCGTGGAATTTGAACAAAAAAAATGTGTTAAAGGAAAGTTTCGCATTGACTGGTGTATTTGGGATGACAAAAATGAAGATTTAGAAGTGATTTTTTTTTATTTATTTTTATGGAATTTTGAACAAAATAATGTGAAAAAAGGAAACTTGCGCACTGGCCGGTGTTTTATCGTCCCTTTTAAGTATTTTTATGTGCAAGGTTAATATTTTTGACGATAGAACTCATGATGAAAATTACAACAAAGCCCTGTTAAGAAATGTAAAGTAAAACACATTTGCTTTAACGACTCTGAACAGTGCGTCAATAGAATAATTTCCGCAACAAATCGAAAACAAACAAACGACCGAAAACGCAATTATTTTTTCATTAAAATTGCATTGTTTGTTTCTATCGTAATGTTAGTAGTCCATTTCAAACATTTGAAAAATATTTATAGCTCGATGGGATCAATTTTATAATCAACTAGTTCTCGTTGTAGAAACTATATCCAGCAACAAAGTTTTTGGGTCACATCCATTCTTAATAGTGTATGTTTATTTACATCTCGATATATGAGCATAACCGTTATAACGATAGAAAAAAATGTTCAACAGTGGAACACTTACTGTAAAGAACATACTTTGCAACTTTCAATATTTAATTTTTTTTTCAATCTTTGAGATTCGAAAAATCACGTTTTTCACAATTTTTTAAATGTTGGATAATCATTAGACTTCATACATACTTTGATTCACTAAAAACTGTTAAAATTGCAAATGAAACGGATATTCCCATTAGGTTACCCGTTTTGTCCATACGAAAATGTCAACTTTTGCTTTTATCATTTTAGAAATTTAAAAGGGTATGGCACACAAATTCAGCAGTTTGACCGAACAGCGTCGTTTGAAACACAAGGCACAAAAAATATGGAATAAATGGCTTCATTCACGACTGAAATTTGTTTTTCAAGAAAGCATGACCAGATAGAAAAATGATCCTTTCGGCTTTTTAGAGTTTGTAACTTAATACTCATTAAAAACCAGACACGATGTTCCAAAACTGATTGTGAAGTGTTATATAAAATGTGTTCTAAAAATTAGCACGTTTGAAATGGAAATGGAAAGTCTCAATTTGTTCTATTTTAAAAACATGGTATAATAATTTTCTCATTCAGAGTAGACACATATTACTACTGCGGATAATATTGCTAAATAGACAAAGAATCGAGTACTTAGCTATTTAAGTATATTTGTCTGTTAATTGATCTAGAATATATAGTTCAAAAGTACCATACAACTTGTGATCAAATGCTCACCAACGTCCTTAAATTTGCAGTTGATTATAATTATAAGCTGAAACAAAATTGAAACTACTTTAAATTCGACATTCTGCATTTTTCAATTAAAAGTGTTCTTTATTGTAACTAACTTTTATCTCCTTATTCTCATCTCTGTGATTTTTTGCTATGATCTGCCCATTCAACTTCTTAACCTTCCTTGGATTTTCCATAAATAGATTGTTAAACTTTCCCATTAAATGACAGGAAAAAGAATAACAATTTAAAAATAAATCAAAATTGGTCATAATTGCAGTATGGATAACATTGTGAATATGAATTAAAAAAAAATAGATATAGATTATTATATCCTAGAGAAATGCAGTTGTTATATGTATTCCAAAGCAAAACTGCTTTATAAAGCTAGCACATTACATACTTTCCTTTAATAGATATCAGTCCTTTGTGGAAAAATTTGATGTTTCGAACTCAAAATTTTTATAAATTTTAGAAGTGGGATGATCATTTCATTCAAATGTTTAAGGCCTTTCAATAGCAATTGCCGTTGAGTTACTACTAGAAATCACAGCAAAGGAAGGGAAGGTTTAACCTATCATTTCTTTTGAAATGCCTGTACCAAGTCAGGACCATTGCAGAGGACAATTTTTCTGGTGGTTTCCATCCTTATTTGTCTTTTTATCTCATGGACTTCGGATCTTGATATCTCTGTTCAGTAATTTTGTAATCATCTCAATTAAGAAAATCAAGCATACTGCACACCCGTTTTCCATCGTAGCATACTTTTCCTTTTTGGAAAAAATGTGGATTTATAACCTAAAACAACAATTCTTTTGGTGGGCAAATGCTTTTTAATGATTCCTCTGATTCAGGATTTCAATTTGTCATGATCAACCAGGCCATTCAGTTTGGAAAAATAAAATGTTTTAAGAGAATGTATTTCAGAAAATGAGCGGAGAAAAGGTCTTAGCGAAGGTGAACCACCAATCAACAATCAGGATTTACTGGTCAAACAAAAGTCAATGCAAAATATTTCACGCCAACTGACAAAAGGAACATATTCCCTAAGATATTTTACTATGGCTTTTAACATAACACAACGTTACTCGTCTTAAGTAAAATAAAAAGCAAACGA
Organism: Modiolus philippinarum; assembly: GCA_002080025.1. Taxonomy (NCBI): domain Eukaryota; kingdom Metazoa; phylum Mollusca; class Bivalvia; order Mytilida; family Modiolidae; genus Modiolus; species Modiolus philippinarum. The sequence goes on from MJUU01048830.1 coordinate 197,660, forward strand.
AAGACACCTTTAATACAAAACCAAAATCAGAAGAGAAATGACAAAAAAATAAAAGAAAGACAATGACACGAGACATCAACAAAATAAGTTTTTCACATTCATAACTAAAGCAATAACAGTGTGAACTTATACATTGTATTAAAGGTGTGAATAATTGGACAAAACATGACGGTGGACTATAATTGTCGAAAACGGGTACGGATGAAGAAAAATTAATGTTGCTTTTCGTTATGTATACGATGAATTTTATTGAAATATAATACTTTTTTTATCAAAAAGGTCTTGTTCAGTTTCTTATCCGTTTCTGACATCTCTAATATGTTTTTAAGACTGTTTATACTTTGATGTAATAACATCGTACATTTTGTGTCTCTGCAATTTAGCTTAAAACGGATAATTTTGTGCATTTTCTTCTTTTACATGTAATATATTTTAAGACCCTTATTGTTGGAAAAGGGACCTATATTAAATAACCATTTTACACCAAACTCTGTTCACTCAGATCAGATTTGCAAATTTATATGTGATATTTATATGTCAAACTGTGCACCTCTTTTAGCCGATCTGTTTCTCCACTCTTATGAAACTGAATCCAATGAAGGGCTTCTTCAGAATAAAGACAAAAAACTGGCCCAGTCCTTTGATTTCAGCTTCCGTTATATGGATGATATTTTATCATTAAACAACCCTCGCTTTGGTTTTTTCTTCATCTTATTTATCCAAAAGAGCTTGAAATTAAGGATACTACAGATACTTCCACATCGGCTTCGTTCCTTGACCTTCATATTGAAATTGACAACAGAGGTACATTACAAACTAGCCTGTATGACAAACGCGATGACTTCACTTTTCCAATAGTCAACTTCACTTTTCTTTGTAGCAACATTCCAAAAGCAGCAGCATATGGAGTTTACATCTCACAACTCATTCGCTACTCAAGGGCTTGTGGTCGTTTCAGTGACTTCCTTGATAGAGCTCAGTTGCTTACAAATAGACTACTTAAGCAAGGGTACGTTAAAAAAACTTAAAGTCATCACTACAGAAGTTTTACGGTCAACATCACGATCTTGTGAATCACTAAGGGATTTCTGTTTCCCAGGTGACAACAGATCTTTCCCTCTACGACTAAAGTTTGTGTTTCCTCTATCGGATTTGACTTTACTACCGGAGTTGACACGTTCAACACGGCAGGTGTCTTTTAAGATGCAGGAGATGTTTACTCTAACGGCGCACCTGATCTCACCCATGGTTTTTATTTGGTCCGTGTTGTTCATCTATATGTGTGTCTTCATTTTTCTTTTTTGTCACGTACTCTAGTGGTGTCCTTGTTTCTTAGTGTGTCCGATGTTGCCATTGTCCACTGATTGTTCGTTCTTTTGATTGACGGTTCGGTTCTCAGTTACTTTACATAACTATCCAAAGTTTACTTTTCAAAACAAAAGTTACTGGTAAAAAACCCGACTCCGACCTGCCGTTGGGTGTAGGGTTTCCTCACCGTTCATTGAAGATCTTATGGTGGCTTTGAGTTGTTATTACTCCCCTTTGGGTCGTTGTCTCTTTGACATATTCCTCGTTTCCCTTCTTTTTCTAGTCCATGCAAATAAATTTACGACAACTGACAAAGGGAACATATTTCCTAAGATATTTTGCTTTCATTCATTTTTTAACATAACACAAGGTTACTCGTCGTTAGTAAAATAACAAGCAACCCAAAGACAAGTTTATTACAAAAGACAAAACCAGAAGCAATATTTATGGGTGGCGTAGAGGGCAAAAATGACGTCAAAACGAAACCAACATAAATAAAAACTAACAACATTAATTGAAAAATGAACAACGTAAAACGAAATCAAAACTAAAGAATCAAATCAAAATCAACAGATATGAATGTAAAATCAACATACGTCAATGAAAATTTAACAGACACAAAATAGAATTAGGTGGCGCAAGAAAACAAGAAGTAGCGCTAGGTGGCGTTACAACTTAATTTGGCTAGTAAAGGCTCTTAAAGGGTGTACGTGCACGGGTATACAAGAAATAAAATGCCATAACATGCTAAAAGAAGAATTAGACATTGGCTTGCCCAATTCATTTTTAGTTTCACGAAAACTGCAAATAACGACAGGGCAATATGATAAATGAATTGATAGCGTAAAAGAAGCTGCACTAGTTAAATTAACCCAATGCTAATGTTTAATATGCCAAGGTTGTCAGAATAATGCAAAGCTCTTTTACTATATTGTCATTTTATTGTGCCACATAGTAAATAATGTAACTAGGATATTGTGTAATTTGGTGATTGAGAATTTGCGTAAATAGGATAGAATCAAATTTCATCTACATATAAATATACGAAATACAAAAAAAACTTTATTTATTAGAAAGCTCAAAAATGAACAATAAATATTGACAGCAAGTAGAAACAATATAGATCTACGAACACAAAAATTTAGAATCGTATAAAAATAAGGCATACACATACATACATACATAGTACAAATATATTATACAATAGAAATAATCTTGTGGTGACTGTTCCAAGGGCAGCAATTCTAAAAATATATTAAGTTTGATAGAAGTCCAACAAAGGTAAAATCATTACATATAAAGAAACCATATTTTTAATTGGGAGATAGATAAAAATTGTTAAAATATTTATTTGTGCACCTCATTTGAAATCAGGAATATATATAATTTCCAACATTCTTACAAACATGAGGATCTTCATTATTGAGTAGCCATATAAATTTGCATCCACATCATGTGTGTCAGATATGTTTGTATTAAGACATTTTATATATTAGCTGCTTTCTAATCTAACCAAATTTTAGGAACTTTAGAAGAAAATTAACTTCATCTTCAATGAGTTTTAAGTCACAATTTTTACATAATCTTTCCGGACTGTATATCTTCCGTTTCAATATGGAGTTTGTGACTACTAGTCCTAAATCCTGACAAGCTTACTCTATGAGGTACATTACTTACAGACAATAGATATTTTTCAAATTTAAAAACATTTTTTATATACAGCTTATCACTTTTTCCATCGTTTTTGGAACATAGTTTTCAACTAATTCTTTATCATTGACGATATACCTTTCTATCATTATGAATATGCTGAAAACCACAAATCAAAAATAGCCTTTACACAGTTAAACCAATATTATTGGTTATTATTAACCATGCTTACATAATCACAAAAAGCTTCAGATAAAAACTATCTTTTAGTTTATCATCAAGCAGCCTACACCAGTATTTGATCATTGACATCACTGATTCAATAAAAAGGGGGTATTGACTTAACTCTCCATTAAGTGCTATTTTATAAGTTGTCTTACTTACATTTAGAAGATATCTGAACAAAGTAATATAAACTTTTCCAATGTACTTTAAAAAAATTATCAATAGCACACCTATTTATCTTCTTCAAGTCAAAAATACCCAGGACTTCAGACGAAACCGCTGGTTTCACAGTATAACTAAATACATACAAAAAGTTCTCAATGCCACAAGGAAAGTTTTTAAAGAGACTTACAAGTTTAAAATATATTTTTAGTCCCCTGTTATTTAGATCTATGAGGGCAGTTTTGAAACTGCCAGTTAAACTTAACTTGACACCAAGATATTTATAGTTCTAAATGTTTCTATGCATTGTTTTTTGTTTGTAAAGAAATATTCTGACAAAAACTTTCCAAATTTACTAACGATCATTACCTTAAATATAAGTACCTCTTTTTTACTAGGCTTCAGTTGGTAGTTCACGCAGATCAGTCGGTAGTGCGTAAGACAAGGGTTCGAATCCCAACATGGTCACTTGTTTTAACGTTGTTTTTTTTGTGTTTTGTTTTCCTATTTTTCTTTTATTTCATCTTTGAAAATAAATATTCAGTGTCAGAAATTATAAGGTTATGAATTCAGGATGATTGGAAATATAATGTGTTCATCAACGAGGCCCATTTTTGATAGACAATCATTTTACAAGGACGAAACCTCGCGCTATACATTACATGTATAGACTTATGTCATGTAAATCTTATATCTTGGCTGTCTTTCTCTTTCACAATGAATTCCATTAGTGGGAAGAGAAAAACATATACATCGATCTCAAAACATTTGATCTAGTTGAATAGGTTCGTTTTTACATTGGGTTTCCCTATATCGATCTAAAAAAAAACGATGCGTTTACACCAGGCTTATGAAGATGATGATACTAACCCGGATAATGTTCTTTCAGATATTAAACAGAAAGTTGAAAGTTTCGGCGCAAAATCAAAATCAGATTTTGGAATGCGTGTGAACTCTTTGCTGATTTATTAAAGATTATCTTTTCTTTTCTTTTGCAAATGTTAACTAAATCAATCTGGAATGATAAAATACACGAAAGACACACCAACAGTTCAATAAAACTATCTCGACGGCGATGTTCCGTTAGCCCCTTCTTACGGGGTCTACATTTCACAACTTGTTCGATATGCACGAGTATGTAGTAATGTTTCTGACTTAAACGACCGAAATCTTTGTCTCACTGAAAAACTTCTGCATGAAGGGTTAAGATATCATAAATTGAAAAAAACATTCTCTAAATTTTATTATAGATACATTGACTTATTTAGAAAATTTGGTTCTACATGCAGGGCTCTTATACATCAGGGCATTTCACATCCAAACGTCTATGGAAATATCATTTACAAAGCGCATAAATTCAAAAATTGTCCTTCCAAACTTATTAATCCGTTGAACAAACTTATTCATTAAGAATATAAATACAGCATTGTTGTTAAATCTTTACTTCTGGTTTTTGTTTCAAAAATATTGATCATCTCCTAAATGCTTTACACCATAACTAAATTTAAACAATTTTTCATATTGGCAGTATTTGACATTGCACAATATCATGTTCTTCTTTCATAATTGATGATGTTGTTATACCAAATCTATTTAGAAGTATTTCAATTGAAATTTCATATGTAAGAAGGCTTGATATCATAGTCAACGGAAATTATGTCCTTAGCTAGCTGTCAGTAACTGTGTGTATTGTCTTATGTTTTATGTACTTCATTGTAAGGGTACTCGTCTTGATAAGTTGGACTTTTTTTCTAGTTTGATTTTTACTGTTTACTGTGAGTCTCTTTGTGTATTTATTTTTAGCCATTCACCACACATAGGGGGAGGGTTTGGATAAAAGAAAACGAGTTTAACCCCACCGCAATTTTTGCGCCTGTCCCAAGTCAGGAATATGTTGGTCATTGGCTTGTCCTTGTCTTCTTATAAAATTTTAGTTTCTTGATATTTGGGTTATTGGTTGTGGTTTGTTTCCATTGATTTATTCACTTTTTTACCTTTTCGGGGCCATTAAGGGCTTACTATATGGTGTGCGGTTCCTCACTGTGTTGTAGACCATATGGTGACCCCTAGATGTTTTTTTTGTCGTTTTAACCTGGATATGGGATGTTGTCTCCTTGACATTTACCCCATTTCCTTTCTTTTTCATATGTATTTATATTTTCAGCTTCTTCTTATGAGCATACGATTGATCTCGATCGATGTAATGCGTTTACACGTATTCACTCTATCCACTATCGACCAAGTGCAAATCGATGGGATCATTATCAGAGTCTAAACAATAGATGCGATTCCGATAAAGGGATTTTTACAGTCATTTAATCAATAATGTGTACGACAGTTATAATGACTTTTTCAACAATCGCATGTATTGTTTTGATCTTCATAATGTTCTCTTCGATTCGCACTTGGTCTATAGTGCTATCGATCTTTAAAAAAAATCACCTTAAATGTGGTGTTAACTATTTTGAGAACACACTTAATTTATCTAAGTCTTATACAAACACTTTTGTTATACCCCCATCACACTAGGTCACGATCGCACTACGACTGAGAACAAAATTAGGATCGTGGTGTAATCGGGGCCGTCGCAGTAAGGTCGTAGTAGCATCGTAGGAAGGTCTTCATGGTCGTGATGGTCGTAGGACAATTTTGAACATGCTAAAAAAAAATAACAGTGCAGTCGTGGTCAAATTGGATCGTAGAAAGTTCGCAGTAGAGTCGTGGTAAGGTCGTGGAAAGGTCGTGCTACGTTCTTCATGATCTTAGTAGAATCGTGGGATTCCAATTGAGAAGACCGAACTGCGATCACAGTATGATGCTACAACGACCTCATAACGACCATTTCGATTCTACTACGATCTCAGAACGACCATTCTGATTCCACTAAGACTGTTCCACGTTTCTCCTACGATCACATCACGATTGAACTACGATTTATAAGACCTAAGTACGAGTTCATGCCGACTTTATCACGACTTTACCGCGATCATGCAATAATCGTACCATAATGAGACTAAAAATCTACTTGCAAAAGACCGCAGCAAATTTAAAGCTGTCGCAATTTGAATGATCAATCGACTCTAAAATATGTGATACAAAACCAGAAACTTTTTTGCATGGATTCGTGATATGCAAAATATAACCATCATCGACCAAGCAACCATCGTCCATAGTTTCCTTGACCAAACAACCATCTTCCATAGTTCAAGGAAACCGGACTTCTGGACTGCATAAGTTTAATGCATTTTAAGTAATTTGGTTTGTGTTCATGGCATCAATCCTGTAGGGTATAAAAGGGCATTTTAAATAAAGTTTAGTTTTTTTTTCATGTGCTATCAAGAAAACGAAGAAGAATACAGTTTGCCATTTTTTTTTAGTTTTCTTTGATCTAGTGAAACAAAAATTTGTTCTACCAAATGATTCAGTTAATAAATAACAAAAATACCGATTACGGAAGTAACTGTTAATTTATCTTCTGCATATGCGCATTTCGACAATTTATGTCTCATCAGTGCAGATAAAACCAAAACATTTGGAAGTCCAATAACCTAAAACGTGTCAAAGCTGATAGAGAACAAATAACCAAAAGGATCTAAATAGAAAAGCCGAAATTCAGCTAAGGACAGACCTATAATCCGATAAAAGAATGATAGAAATTTTGTTTCTGAAACTTCAAATATGGTCGCCAATAATTATCGTATTAGAAACAAAACTTCTATTATAAACATCGTGATCACTATGTGGGCTATTTCTGTAAAATGCCTCTCCCCTACCACGCCCCTCTCAAGGGTTTTGACGATTTGAGTTGAATGTTGTCGCAATCAGTGAAATTTCAGGAAAATAGATAACTTGTGTGTTGCATAGTATTTATATTAACTGTGGTCAAGATTGTGATGACATCGTCGTAGAATCGTAGTAAGATCTAGTCACGTCGTGATAGAATCGTGGTTTCGTCGTGATGGTAGCGTAGTAAATTCGTGATGTGGTATGGATAGTCGTGGAAAGGTCACAGTAAAGACTTAATGGTCGTAGTGAAGTCGTCGCTAAGTCGTTATGAGTTCGTAGCCGGTTCGTGGTATGATCGTAGTTTGGTCGTGGTTACATCGTAGAAATGCCAAATTTTGCCGAACGTACCACGACCTCTCCACGACCTTAAAATTTTGCAGCTCGTACAAAGGTCTTCATGGTCGTGGCGCAGTGTGACACAGCCATTACATCGATCTATTAAAGGATGTTGGCTGCTCAGTTTGAAAATAAATATGATTTCAAAGAAAAATAAATAAAAAAATGAAACGCTGCTGCTGTCGCAACAAATGTACGTATATCCTGATTTTTTGAAGGACCATTTGATCAAATACGAAAATTTCTCTTTAATGAGTGTATGCGGTAATGTAGTATAGAGGTTAGAAAAATCATAGCTATCGACGGAGGTGTATGTTTCATTAACAGATCGAAGTCTTTCCAAAACTTCTACCGAATTTTTAACACTCCAAAAGTAGTTAATTCCACTGTATTCATAACATTTGTTGCTAAAGTTGATGACGAGATTTTTTATGGTAGTAAGTGCACTGGTCATTAACACAGAAACATTTACTTGATGCCGAAATAAAACGAAATTTGAAAGGATTTTTGTGTAGTTTAGGAAGCCAATACATAGTAGGAATGCTTTTATAATTAGAAGTTGCTTTAAGTTCAGCTGTAGCTATCATGTGATCATCAATTATTTGTGTTTCTGTTGACGTGGTAGCTTGAAATGTACTAGAATTGGTAATTTCATTCCGAAGCACCTCGATGTAATACTTACGTCAAACAACGACCACATTATTGGCTGCTTTATCTGCCGGAACAAATATATACTCTTTTTCCAATTCCTTTAACTTCTGTTTGATTTTTGAAATAGTAGGAATGGTATTCTGCTGCTTGTAATGTGTTTCAAAATGATTTATTTGGATATCAACAACTTCCATGCATTTGTTAATGAAAGTGTCTAATGATTTTTTATCCGCATTTTCTCTTTTACACCACTATTTACAGAATGACATGATGGCTTTTTTAATTACATCGCGACAGTCCTTCCAAATTATTTTTGAAGGAGGACGATATTTGGGTCCTTTTTGGAGAAAAGTTTTTACCTCTCGGTCCTGGACGATGATGAGGTCTCCTGTAATAACATGACCACTAGGCTCATATCGAAACTTCCAGCTTATAATATGTTTAAAGACAAAAAATACACGTCTCCACTCGCTTCAAATGAAATTGAAGATGTACCATGGTGTTTCATCAAAGATGAATTTTGCAGTTCCAGTGGGCTCATAAACAAAGGAACAGGTCTAAGGTTCGAGTATTTATTATATAGACGTTGAAATACCCTATAAATATAAAGATAACAATCATAAGTTTATTTGTCACAGCTACTATAAAATTATAAATACTATACTAAGAGGAATAACTCAAAAATATTCCTAAGTAAAGTAAGATTAAAATACAATATCAGAATGCTAATGAAGATGATATAAATTATACTCCATATCTCCATGAAACTATACAATCTCAATAGCATGTACATTTACTTCCATATATCTCAGTTATGAAAATATCCATAATAATTTACTAATACTATTGCTGTGACTATATCTTATATAAAATAAATAACATAAATAATAATAACAAAAATACATGCAAACAGCATGCGAACTAAAAATAAG
>MJUU01048831.1:3666-21377 GCA_002080025.1 Modiolus philippinarum
CCCCCCCCCCCCCCCCCCAAAAAAAAAAATCAAATCAAAATTTTAAATAATTGGTGCACAATAGCAATGTATACTGAACATTCTGTGAAAGTTTCACTGGATTTCACTTAGTAGTCTAGGAGGAGTTGTCGCCACAAAGCGTGTACCCCTATCGCAGACGGAAAAACGAACGGACGGACGAACGGACACCATGATCACTATATACCGCCGGCTAAAAAAAGGGGGGTATAATTAACAAATGAGCTATTTTGGCTTGGTCAACCTCTAAAATCTGTAAATTCCAAATTAAAAGTGTGCGACTACTATAGTTAACAACATATCTGAAAAGTTTGGTTGGAACAAGACTTAAGGATTTTAGAGGAGCTGTGGATAAAAAATCAGAATAGTCGACTTACGACGTCTTTGACACAAAACAATCCCTGTGTGTCAACTAGACTTTCAGCAGAATACTTCATAAACATAACATTTTGCAAAAAATCTCGTCTTTTTCAGCTTGAAAACGACTACATCACAAACATTTGAGGTTCTACAAAAGGTTTTAGATAAAAGGAATTAAAAGATACAATGCTTAAAATTTTTCTTCTTCCGGTTACTGGCCACATTCAACTTTACTGCCAGTGCGCATGCCCTCGCCTCTCCCCCTATCCACTTTTTGTGGTCTAAAAATGTCTTGCCACTTGAGTGCCATCTCAAGTGACCCTTGCCTGTGCAATATCTGGAGGCAGACTGTTCCAATCCTTCACTGTATTGCAGAAGAACGACATAATATTTTCTGTAATCTTTGGCTGTTGATGGTACCGAGTAACGTATTTCTTGATGTTCGTGAAGGTCTCTGGATTTATTGCTACTTTATTTTTTTCAATTTTTTACATCATTGTCAGTCTGGATTCCTTTCTCTTATCTTTTAAGCTTTTCTATTTCAGTTGTTCTATCATGTTCCTCCACTGGATCAATTCCTATATCTTCCAAATATATAACGTGCAGACCTTCTTTGCATTTTCTCAAGTTGGTCGATTTGGCCCTGTTTGTATGGGTCCCACATTGTGCTTGCATATTCTAATTGTGGTCGTAACAATGATTTATATGCTCTTTCCTTGGTCTCTCTTGATGTAATGTGTAGGTTTCTCTTCAGGAACCCTAGAGTTCAATTTGCCTTGTTACATATGTTGTTAATGTGATTTCCCCAATTTAGATCGTTGGTAATTGTATATCTCAGGTATTTTGTTGCGTGTTCATGCTCTAGCTTGTGTCCATGTAGGATGTAGTCATAGCTAATTGGTTTTTTCTTCTTCGCTACAGATAGTACAGTGCATTTAACGGGGTGGAACTCATTCGCCATTTGTTTTACCATTTCTCGAATTTGTCCATGTCATTTTGCAGCTCGTGGCAATCTGAAGGAGATGTAACTGTTAAGTAAACTATGGTATCATCAGCGAAGAGACGGACTGTTGATGTGAGGTTTGCAGGCAGGTCGTTGATATAGAATAAGAAGAGACTAGGGCCTAAGACTGAGCCTTGAGGCACACCAGACTCCACTTTGCCGATGTCAGATTCTTCACCATCAACTGCTACTCATTGTGTCCTGTCTGACAAGAATGCATTTATCCATTCAAGTGTGTTTCCTCTGATGCCACCGTGACTTAGTTTATGCAAAAGTAGTCCATGTGCCACCTTGTCGAATGCTTTAGAAAAATCCGGTATTAGAATATCCGTTTGTTTTCCATTCTCCAAGTTCTTTGTGAGATCGATCTCTTACCTCTGAAGCTATGATGTAACGGATGTAATATTTCATGTTTCATGATATGACTGGTTAACACACACAAGTTAGTGAAATAGGTCTATAATTTGCTGCAGATAATTTTTTCCCTTTTTGCAAGCTGGTGTAATGCGTGCCTTTCTCAAGTCTGATGGTATCTCCCGATGAGAGTGACTTCGTGTAGATGACAGTTAGTATGGGTGCTATTTCATTTGCCAGTTCTTTCAATACTGCAGGTTTGATGTCATCAGGCCCTCCTGCTTTGTGAATGTCGAGTTTCTGTAACAGCTTGAGTACCCTGTTTGCTGTGATATGTATTTCCCCGGCATCTGGGTAGGCATCAATGTTATTCATGTAACCATTCTGTTTAAACTCTTCCTCTGTCGCTGGGTATGAGTTGGAAAAATACAGACTTGAATTGTTCATTGAGAATATTTGCCTGTCTTTTTGTATCAGTCTCCAATTTACCATTCTGTTTTAGTGGTGATATTCCGCTCATGTTTTATATATATCCAGTAGCGTTTACAAGGCTTGTTGTTGTCAGAATCTTCTGAGTTATCAGGGGTGAGAATACCTTCTATATAAGTCCAGTATGCCCTCCGAGTGCCTCTCTAGACTTTATGTTTGAGGTCTTTATATCGTTTGATGTCATCAGGGTGGTTAGTTTTTTTTTTGTATGCTCTCTTTTTTTCATGAGTGATTTTATCTCCCTGGTAATCCATGGTAGTTTATCTTTGGTTCTTGCTGTTTTAGTAGGTATGTGCAAATTAATACTCTTCTGAAGCTCTATTTTGAATTGTGTCAAAAACTCTTCAATGTTTGCTCCATTCATATAGTTTGTTTTGATGTTTCCGTAATGTGCATTCATTTCTATTGCCATGCTATCCCAGTTTGCCTTCTTGTACAGTGGGATGACTCTTGGTTTCTGTTTGTTTATTTTCGTGTCAGCAGCGTACTCCATGTAGACAATGTCGTGATCTGATATTCCTGGGGTTGTATTTACCTTTTGTATCTTATTTTGCCATGTTTATTATGAACGGGTCTAATTTAGACTCATTTCTTGTTGGCATTTCGACCATTTGTGTAAGTCCATTGTCGTCAAGTATGTCGGCAAAATAGTGATTTGAAGTATGTTGTGTTCCAGGCTTTAAACTCTTTTCCTTCCAATTCCATCCTGGCAGATTAAAGTCTCCTTTGACGTTGTACTGATGTTTCAAAAGCTGTAAGATCATCAGCTGCATTAGGGTGGTAATAGGAGCAGATCTTCATCTCCTTTTTGCCTGATAGTAGTAATTTTGCCCAATTGTTAATTTCTGCTTCAGTGTCCAGTTCAGGTATTTCTGAGCTGAGGTACTTGTCACTTATTGCGATAAGAACTCCTCCACCTTTGGGATCTTTTCTGTCCTTTTTAAATACTTTGTAGTTGGTTGGTATGATCTGGCTGTCTGTCATGCTGGAATCAAGCCATGCCTCTGTTGCAATAATTACATCTGGTTTTAAGCTGTCTATTGCGTTTTCAGTCTGATGTTGTTTATTTTTGATTGATCGACAATTTACATTTATTATGAGTAGAGGTGTAAAGCGTTTCTTATTTCTTGCTATTCTCCTAGTTCTATCTGGGGTTGATGAATGTATCGGTATTGGTTGATTTTTTATGTCAATTGATGATTCATTACAGTTTAACAGGATTGAGAACTGGTTTGATGTTTCCAATGATGTTGTTACTATAGTTTGGTGTTCCACAAATGATACAATCCCATCTAACAGAATCACCTTCATCATTCAAAAAACTGTAAATTCCAGTGTGAACCTCTTGGCTGTCAATGGGATACCAGTTGTTGCATGTATCACAGATCAGTGCCCGATGTTCCCATGTTACAGGTTTGTCACAGGTTCCGCACAGGTAAATGATACTGTTGTTCATATCAGTGGTCATTGGTCCAGGGTTGGGACTTACATCATTTGACGCAATCAACAGGATCAATGCGAGGTAGCACAAGATTTTTCTAGTAGGTGGTTGTCTTTTATTTAGAATGTTTATTGAGTATTTGAGTATTCCGTCGTTTTCACACGCTAGGTGAATAATTTTTTTTGGCTTCATGACTTTGTGATGAATTGAAAACCTGCTGACAGGATCATCAAAAGAAGTAATAAACTCAAGTTTCATTTGGCTTCAGATTATACTCTGTAGATTGATAAGTTATACCCAGGTGGTGATGAGATGAACTCCCCTTCATAGCCGAGTAAAATTTTGTATTATGCCGCCATTTTTGTTCATTGTTTACATTGGTGATAAGGTAGGCTGATATGTTTCTCGAAATTCATTTTGAAAACAGCAAATACTAAGTTTCTTTACAATATTATGTACCTAGGAGCTAAATTTGGAGACAACCCATTACAGAATGTATTGCAAAAGCTGAAGAGTATTGATGTTCTTCGCTTTAAAAATACCACATGGCACTTTTATAGTAAAGAAGTGAATAAAACGCCTTACTTTTCATGCTGTTAGTGTTGGAATAAGTATTTGTAAAATTAAGTGATCTTCACCATGTTTCTGGAAGAACTACTTGAAAAGGTGCTAAACAACCACCCAGCAAGTTCCCAAAAACTTCAAATGAGAAGATAGGTACAACACCTCCACTTTCAATGAACAACTACAAAGATAAAGGCACTAACTCTGAAACACAAAATCCACTCAAGTTGAAAACAAAATTGACCCATATTTTATGGATAGCAACAATGTCCTAAAATATAAAATCTTTGCTTCAAAGCAAACTCAAGTTATCATCCAGAAACCAAAGTGTGACGGATTGTGAGGTGGAAAGATAGACGTATAGACAGATGTATTTACCGACAAACAAGTGGAATCCTATATACCCCCAACATTTAAAAGACAATGGTGTTAAAATCCAAAGACCAGATGAAAATATTCACTTACACATCTGTAATAAATTATACTTTATACAAATGTGACAATTGCTTCAGAAAGTATCAAAACTCAAAAGTCAAAGATGTTTTTGGAATAGAAACATGATTTGAGAATATTATGTCTGGTTGGCACAACAGTAAATGCACAACTGTAGCAGACACAATATTTCTTTGGCAAAAGCAGACTATACATTGGCTGTATGAAGGGTGCAACAAGTGGAGCAGATCACGCTTACCCTTCCAGAGCATCTGATAATACATCCATTTTCAGTAGAGGTTCTCACTGCTACTACTTTGGTTTAGTGGAATTCTTGTATTTTTTTCTGTTTGTCTTTGCCATGTTGTCTCAATATGTGTTTATTCTGAATTGCCTTGTTTTTGGATTTTCGATATAAATTTGGCTTTCTCTTCCATTTTGCTTTAGTATTCATTTGTATGCTTAATACTCAAAACAGAAAGGGCTTTTATACACCAGTGATGACAGTTTAATAAGACATATTTTGATATTGGCAAAATAACAATATTGGAAACAAAAACATTTCGAATATATCAATTAGTTTATTGATTTTCTTGAATATTTCAACAGCTTTGTATCAACAAAAACAATATGTAAGCATACATATATGAGATTCAACTTTTGAGGTCACAAAATAAAAATGTATATGAGATTCATTAATTACATATTTTTTCCTGATTATTCGCCATCACCAAATAGGTTTTGACCTCTGTGTGTGCAAATGCATATACAGTTTGGAATATTTCTTCAAAACTTTAAAAATGTGACAAAATATATAGTAGAATTTCGATGGCTTGACTAAAATAGCTCAAACACCATGAATGTCTCAAACCAATTTTCTGGTCCCTTTGTTAAGTTTTAAAATAGGTCGACCTCAATAGCTCGAACATCCCTCTAGCTCGACATGTTTTCATCAGTCCCTTGGGTGTCCCAGCAATCGAAGTTTGACTGTACATTAATTTGGTAAAAAATCAACAATAATACTTGATGAAGAGGCTGTTCCAAAAAAAAAAAAAATGCATCTGGCTGGAGGATAAGAAGGAATTTTAAAAAGAACCCACCATGCATACAATTTTTGCCTTTTTTCTAGTGTCACTTCAGAATAAGTCTCCAATATACCCAACAGCCAAACAACTTTTATTATTAAAGTGCCATCTGATCTTCCCCGATACAATGATTTCTAAAACAGCCCTATTAATATAAAATTTCACATAGGGATGTTTTTCAGACATACATTGACCTGTGGCAATAATAAATAAACAACCAAAGGGGGGAGTTTAAATAATTTTGGAACATGATAAGACAGGTTTGAATCCAAAATAACATGATAATCAAAACTACAGAAACATGGACTTTTCTTCACTACTTACTGTATGAACGCTGCAATAAAATAGCCTGTCCATAAAAAATTACTGTATCAATACAATTTTCCTCTAAGGCATTCAAATAATAATAATTTGTTTTTGATAAATTTCAATATTTAAATCTATAATAACAAACAAAAAGATAAATAATAACTAATATAAAATACTATTGATTGTAACTAGCTTTGTCAATGTAATGATTGTGTAATATAAGCTGCCTTAAAAGTTAAAATAAAATTTAAACTTAAAATTTTAACGGAACCTGGAACAATATTTTTCTGTATTAAACAAGACAGAAATGTTTAAAGCCATACCTTTAAGACTTGTTATTGATAGTAAATTTAAGTTCGATACAGGTTTATTCAAGTTCTCAAACAATCAGTCTTTGGATATAAATATTTTATTTACAAAAATTAATAGAAAATTCATATATATATAAAATTAACACCACACCCTTTAAGTAAATTATAAACTTTACCAGTATAATGTTTATTTCACAACATGTTCATACAAAATGGAAGACTAGATTTAATATTAAAATGTACAGGTACAATGTAACTAAAACCACTTAATATAACCACACTGGAACCTGTTAGATCCAATATATTATGGAGGTTTTAATAACCATTTTTGTGACCAAACAGTTGTGTCGAATTTACAAGGATGTCAGAAAGCTCAGGTGTTGCATAAAACAGGTTCCTCCACTTTACAACTTACACTATGTAACATCCTTCAGGGTGCAGTGTAAATCAACACTGTACATATTATGATTGGTCCCTTTAAAAATGTTTTTCTAACTAACAACAAATATTCTGATGAAAAAAATAAAGCAAATAAAGCTGTTGAGAAAAAATCTACAATACATGTACAACTAAATCTCACTTTTTTTAACCAAAAGACTAATAGACACAGCAAACACAAATCTGCACATCACTCCATTATACAGGTTACAATGCCACAACTATATATAACTTCAGATAACTAAAAAGTAAAAGTAAATCAACAGTGAAACCTGTGAAAACCAAATCCTGACTAATCCAAAACCCTGCATAAGCCAAACATGATGTGAAGACCCTTTGAATCAATTTCTATATATTTTGAACCTGTGTAAACTGAACAAATTCTTCAGTCCCAAAGGGGTTTGGTTTAGAAAGGTTTCACTGTAATTGATATGAAATAATATCTACACAATCAGTGTTCATAAGTACAACCTGTTCTTGTTCCCAGATGACCTATTTATTCCAACAATTTCAATATATCATACTATTTAACTAGAAAATGTTTCTGTAAGACACGGATGCCCCGCCAAAAGATATATCACAAACCTCATATTAAAATGTAGGTCAAAGCCACCTTATTATCATTGATTTTGGTAGTACTCCTCAAGGCAATTACTGTGATGAAATATCATTGTAATATAATGTGAAGTTGTTGAGAAATGGACTTAAAACAAAAAAATTAACCAAAATCACTGAGGCATAAAATGTAGGTCAAAGCCACCTTATTGTCAATGATTTGGATAGTACTTATCAAGGCAATTACTTTGATGAAATACCACTGTCCTATTATGTATGGTTGTTGAGAAATAGACTTAAACATGAAACTGAACCAGAATCACTCAAGCATGAAATATAGATCAAAGAGTCAAACTACCAAGTAAACCATGAAGTACTATCAAAGATCTACGTACTGACCTATTATCATTGTTCTACCTCTTACAGTTTCTGAGAAATGGACTTTAACGCAAAACTTAACCTGATGTATGGATGGAAGGAAGGACAGACAAGAGTAACACTATATGCCCCTTCCACATTCGTGGGTGGGGCATAAAAATGTTTTTGCCTCCTGATATCTTATTTATTCTAACACAATTTCTTTGAATGAAATTATCAGCACTTATTGAACATTCAAAAATGTGCAATACTAAGGTTAACACCTCACACCTTAAAAATTTTAAATCTTAACTATTTTTGACATCAAAATTGCATAGCACTCATCACAGTAAAATTCATTGTCATGACTCTTGCTTCTTCTGACATCTGACTTGCCAGTAAAGAAAATATATGTTCCTTTTTGCAATTTCTAATCTCCTAGATAAATTTCCTTGCACTTACATGAATAAAAATTCCATATATTCTTTATAAGTGATATGATATTCTACTGAACTCCATAATGCAACATTTCTATTGGGGTAAGTGATCTGCATTGACCAAAATGTATAGAAGTGGTATGCAATCATATAAATACTGTCAGACACTGACAGTATGTTTCACTAAAAATGGTTCTATAATGTTGCAAGAAAGAACACAGATCCATGTCAAGTTTTACTTCACTTCCTAAATCACCTTTTCACAACAAATATAACTTTAAGGGAGTATGAGCGTCAGATTTCAGAAGCATTCCATATCCTTTGGTTTTATCCACTTAAACAGGCTTAATTTTTTTTTTGCACATGTATCATATTTTCTTTGTCATAGGTCACTTTAAAATGCATAAAATATAAAATGTATAAAATTGTATAAACTTCTAATTATATCTTCATATATTTTAAGGCATATAAACAGCTAATGGAAATTGAAGCAAAAGCCTAGAGAGAACTGTTTCCCACCAAAATTTTGACGTCTTATATCTCAAAAATTCTTACAAGGATTTTCAAATTTTTTTGCTCATGTTGTTGTATTAGCAAAGTTCTTCAAAACAGGTCAGCAATTTAATTCTAATGACAAAATTTCTGATACTCGTACTCAATGACAAAATTTCTGATACTCGTACTCCCTTAAATTGTGTTTGTTATGAGTATAGTATAAACACAATGATAGAATACATCGATTTAAATTAATCAAGATTTAAAATGTTCATAATGTTTGTAAAGGCTAACATTTTCCCCATTTACTAAGCATCATCCTTGCATTGCCTTTTAGAAAATTCTATGTTTTATCATTTCTTTTCTTCATATCATCCATGTAATGTAGATAGGTATATCATTTTTATTATGGTTAGGCCCTTTATGCTATGATTTAAGGCCAAATTAACTTAGGGTAAGCTGAGCGACATAAATGGAATACTCACGACTAAAATATTATAAATGTACAACCACACTTACCCTAATACTTTGTTATCCAACAATATTCTCAAACATAACATATGTAAAACAATAACAATATATAAAATTATATGCTGGTTATATACTGAAACCAAAAATAACAGACTTTCATTTTAAGATTTTTATACATTAACACTTCTTTGCACAAATAAAAATATTTGTGATCTTGTTAACAGACTAGCATTTTACCACAATACAAAACACTGTTTTCTTTTTAATTTGCAAAAATATCTCCCATTGGTATCCAGATATTTTTACACTGTACTGATTGGTACAGGAACTCTTCACCTTGTCCTTGTTCTGTATCTGTCCAGTCTCTATCAAACCCGTAATTTACCCACGTTCTCTTAACATTCTCCGCAGACATATACTCCACAAACTTGGACCCCGTGACATCACCAAAATACCACATGGACTGGATGTCTTGGTGCTCTGTGAGATACTTAGTTAAATGGTTACGATCTCCTGTAAGGATGTTGACCACACCTCCTGGTAAATCTGATGTATCAAATACCTGTTATAAAGAAATTAGAAAAAAAAAGTTTAATATTGGTTTTAAAAACTTGTGTCACAGCACAATAATTTTTCCATTACATAATAAAAGACATGGAAATACTATATTAAAAGGTGTTCAGAATTTCAAAATAAAGACAAACATGTACTATGTAGGTATTCTTCCTTTGTATTATTTTGTAATGACTGGGATTTTTGTCTTTTATACAATCAATTTGGTTATTCATGTATGATTGGTCTCTCCCTTTGACAAAGGGTATCACATAATTCCTCACCACCTCTTGTGATAGGGTTCTTGTGTATTATTATGTCATGACAGGCTTTTTTGTCTTGTATACAATCAATTCATATCCATGTTTTGGTTATTCATGTATGTTAAATTCCCCTTTCTCTGAGAGTGAGTGATTGTAATTGAATATTGAAAATATGAAGCCTTGAAGTCACCAAAATCAATTTTAGCGACTTACTTCAAGATGACCTAAAATGAAAATTTCCAAAAATTTGTGAAGCATTAGGCATTTAAAATTTGTAAGCCTTAAATAAAACATAGTCATACCGGTAGTCAAGTATGTTGTGTCTTAATAAAAATTAATGGTCTGTTCAAACCTGACCGAGGCCTTCTTCAAGTCGGATAGGTAATTTTTTTCTCTTAGACATGTAGAAATGTAACAATTTAACAATTCATTGATGCCCTATCTGCATTTGAATATAATTGAGGCTTTGGCAGATATTCAAAGCCAATGTTTTACTCTTAATATAATTTAGTGTTTTAATCATAAGCCTGTAGTATCATTTATACCTGGTATAGATCTAATGCTGAGAGAGGATACTTCTCACTTGGTACTATAATTATAGTATTTCCTCGGATGACAGCTGGTGCAAATAAAGAAACAAATCCCAATAAAGGATAACTATCAGGACAGGCTATTCCAATTACTCCAACTGGTTCATGGATCTTTACTGTACAACCATACAATGTTGTTTCCTGCAGAAAGAGAAATGACCATTATATGCAAAAACTATAAATTTTTATTGATTACTTCATGGAATGAAGGAAGAATTTGTCTATGGAATACAGATCTTCCCATCTGAAATAAAACCAAAACTACAGCAAAAGCAATGGGCATAACTCCCTGGCCAACCTATACATATTTAACCCAATTACTTAAACTAAACATCATTGTGTATAAGTATCATTTAGTGCTCCATAAAACTGCTGTGACCCACCATTTCTTTTGAAATGCCTCTAACAAGTCAGGACCACCATGGTTTACAATTTTTCCAGTTGTTTTGCACCTGTACATGCACTTTGCCTCTTTGCCCCTTGAATTTCCAATCCTGACAATTCTGTATGGTAATTTTGTTATTAACCTTTTTTGCTAAATTGGCCAAAAACAGAAAATCAAAATGAATTAAAAGACCATTTCACTGTTATTGATGCCATATTGGATAGGGGGGGAAATTTTCTTGAAAAATCAGAGAAAGGTATAAAAGTACGGAAAAGTATATGTGTGTTGCTAAGAAATAGGTTTGTTACCACGATAGTCTCCCACATTTTTGTTACCATTTCTACCTCTTTTCTGAAAATTTGCCTCTATCCAATATGGCGTCAATAACTGTGAAATGGTCTATTCATTGTAATACCTGCACAGTGCCACCATATTTGTCACAGTAGGCTCCCCAATGGAACAGTCTTTGTATGGATATGTCTACTTCTTTCATACAGTCCTCCATTTTTCTGCCCGTCATCTGATGAATCCTGTCAGCAACCTCATCTCGTCGTAATTCCAAGTTTTCTGCCATGTAATATACAATTTGTGCTCTATTGTGTGCAGCACGTTTTCCCCACCTACAGTAATGAGAGAACAATAAAATTGAAAATAATCTTATTATCAAATTTGTATGGTTTCATGCTGCACTCAAAAATAAAAGCTGTTCCAAAAATAATTGTATAGGGAAGGGGCTAGGGATGCACTATAATTAAAATATAATGGGTTGTGGAGCATACTGGACTGAAAAAACAATTTGAGGAAGGAATTCAAATTTTATGCATGGTGTGTCCTTTGAAAAAGTGTCTTCTGACCCCCCATCCCCCACGTACAATCGTCTTGTTTTCTGATGACAGTATTTCATCAGCTTCAAAGACTTTATTTTTCAAACATAATTACAAAATGCATGTTTGTATAGACAAATATATCATTATACAACCTTGTCGACTGGTATACATCAATGATACCAAAGTGCATGTTACTGGATTATATTAATGCATAGCACAAAAAATCAAAGTAAAAGATGAATTATCTTGTATATGTACAAGAAGTTAATCAAGTCTTCTTGTCAATGATATCTAGAGAGGTAGTGAATGCAGACATTAAACCTCTCATCTATTAAAATCAATTTCTTCCATAATTTTCCAGATATTCATTCATGTAAGATATAGCTTATTTACCCCGGTGCAGCAGCATGTGCAGCTTCAACAGCATTCCTTACATCCTTTCTGTTACCTTCACCTACATGACCTATGACCTTACCATCAGGGTTAAAAATAGGTCTGGCATATGGAGCATCTGGTCTTGCCTGTTTACCACCATAGTACATCTTAAATGTTCTGTCAATACTGAAACATATAAACAGATAGTTACATGACTGAAGTCTATTTAGAGATGACATTTATAGGTACAAAGGGAGTGATAAAAATCTGACACATTACAAGACGACTTTAAAATGTTGGAATGCTTTAGGTTCCAACAAAACAAAAGCTATGAAGAATTTGGCAGGGTGTCAGAAAATTCAGATATCAGATATAAAGGCAGGTTTCAATGTACAACAATGACTAGAACCAAATCATTCCACCTCTTTAAACCCCTGCGCTTTTATTCTGAAAACGAATGAGAAAGGAGGGCCATTTCGTATATTTCAGTTATGACTAAGCAACAACTGAGAGGTTTCTACATTGCATTAAGTCTCTCAGAGAGATAAAGAATAATTTTTTTTCCTTTTAAGCCCAAAAGAAAATTATGTCCTAAAAACTGATGAGGGAGGGCTAAGGACAGAAATACTAAACTAAAATTTCATTTATTTTTGTGGTTTTATTGTTTAATTCACTGTAGTTGAGGAAAAACATTGCTTGTTTTTGTACTTTTCTCTAATATTCACATCCTATATGTTTTTCTTTGCCATTTGACTTAAACACCAAAATAATTGAAACCCAAACAATATCCTATCTGGAGATGAAACCTACATAAGGTAAAATTGAACAAGATGTACATTAGATTATCTATCCAATTAGAGACCCCAAGAATGCATTAACTCTCATTCCATTCATGAAACTTGTGTGGTTGGTCATTGTGGGTGGACAAACAGTAATCATTTTTAATTCAGAATAATTATTATCACGTAATTTAGAACAGGGTAAAATACAATTCAAATGTTCAATGTAAACATTAAGGAAAACAAGAATTTGAGAGCTTAATATTCTGACAGGTCAGTAACATAGCAGAAATATTTCATACCCAGGCAATGATACACCATCTACTGTTATCTGTTTTTCTTGGTTATTTCCTACTGTTGGTCTAGCCTGCACCATCTGTCCAAAAGCTTTAAGGTCCAAGGATACAGATTCTGGTCTTGGTCTATCCTCCCATGATGGTCTAGCATATTCATATAGGCCCTAAATTTTAAATACAAAATTTAATCTTTTAAGTACAGGATCAATCCAAGCACATTGGGCCAAAATTAAATTATTGTTTGTTTCCCCAAACCCGACTCTACCAAGCCAGGTGTGGATAGGTAGGTAGGGAAATTATTTTATTTTTTCTTAAAGAACCAATTTTACAACAAACTTCAACAACATGAATTTTTAGTACCCGAAAAAATAATTTCCTCTCCAAAAGGGGCAATAAAATATTTTGGGTAGCAGAAATTTCGGGTTTAGGGAAACAAGCAATATTATATGCCTTGTGACATTAAAAGAAGCATGTTGATGAAGTAAATTTTAACAAGTATTTATTTAAATTGAGTAAAATGCAAAGTAAGTTAAACCGAGATATTGACTGAACTAGACATCAATGAGATGGTATCCATCTCTGTGGGCCTCGCTCCAAGTGTGACCTAGAGGTCAATCGTCAAAGGTCATCAACTATTGTATGTGGCATGTCATCTTTAAACAATCTATCCACATGCCAAATATCAAAAGCCTATCTCAAGAGAGAAAAAAGTTATAGCCTGGACACGACTTGTCATAGAAAAAGCACGAATGTGACCCTGGGGTCAAAGGTCAAGGTCAAAGGTCACCAACCAAGGTACGCGACACGTCGTCTTGAGGTGATCTATCTACAGGCCAAATATCAAAAGCCTATCTCAAAAGAGAAAAAAGTTATAGCCCGGACACGACTTTGTCATTGAAAAAGCATGAATGTGACCCTGAGATCAAAGGTCAAGGTCAAATGTCACCAACCAAGGTATGTGACACCTCACCTTGAGGTGATCTATCCACATGCCAAATATCAAAAGCCTATCTCAAAAGAGAAAAAAATTATAGCTCGGACAGGATTGTTTCGAACTGACGGACGGGCAGACTGATTACTATAGGGCGTCCGCCACTTTTTGTGGCGGGGCACTAATAAAGTTAGAACTACTAAATTACAAATCACTTTTAAATGAAAAAAAAAAGTTCTGGTGTTTACGTCTTTTATGGATTTGTCTAGATTTCACATCTTCACAGATTTAACATGACCCCTTTCTACTGTAAGGTTGCTATATTTCGCAGTGTATTAATTTTCGCGCTTTACCATCATAGGCCTGAAAATTTATACCCATTAATATTTCACTGTAAACCTGAATATAAATGAACATAATGACTCTACTAAAATCCACGAAAACAAAACCCTGCAAATAAATCTAAGACATTAAACCGCGAAAAATTTTGTACCACGAATATAAAACACTATACAGTATTTCATCTACATTTCACATCTTCATAGATTTGACATAAGTAGTTTTGACTTTACCCTGGATTAACTACCTAATAGTTCGATGGGTGCCATATATAATGCAGGACATGCTTACCCTTCCCAAAAACCTGATTTCACTCTCATTTTTTGTTGGAGTTCACACTGTAAAAGCTCTTTGTTTTGAAATTTGTGTCTTTATTTTCATATCATGTATCTGCATTTTTTGCCATGAATCTTAACTTGGATTTTTGCAATTAACACATCTTTTGTTTCTTCAGTATTCTAGTACTATTGATAGTTTTTAATTAACTCCTTACCACTGACAGCTGTTTGTCAATGAATACAAAAAAAAAACTCATGAAAAATACAAATGTTCGGTACTTGGTACATTCCATAAGGACAACTATAAATTAAGTAGTTATATAGACAATGAAGTAATAGTTGCTATAATTTGGTTTTTTTTTGTAAAATTAATCCAATTTAATAGTTTTAATTACAACAATTTGGAAGATTTCAATTCAATATAAAAGTAAAACTCAAGTATTTTACCTCTTTGCCTCCATCCCTGCCAAATCCACTCTGTTTATATCCACCAAATCCAGCTGCAGCATCAAACAAATTGTGACAGTTTATCCATACAGTGCCAGCTTTAATACTCAGTGCAGCTTCTAAAGCTAATGGTATACTCTCAGTCCATACACTACTACCCAATCCATATATAGTGTTGTTAGACAATGCCATGGCTTCCTTAGCTGTCCTGAATGGAAGTACAACCAACACTGGACCAAATATCTGCCAGACACATTAAAAATTTACAGAAATACTTTAATGAAATATACACAGGGTTCGACATTAACGGTTGTCCGATTGCCCGATTGCCAAGTAAATTCCAAAATCGGACAAGGAAAACTTGCACCTAACTTGTCCAATCGGGCAAGTAAAAAAAATCATGCTTATACATGTACGGTCATTTTAACTGTTTGATAGATTGATTTGTCTCTTGAACAGACTAGAGATCGTACATTGTTTTAAAAATATAAATTCCCAATACAGAAATAGAGAGTTCTATTTATAAAGTTGTTGCTATTGGTCAGCTGTGAACTTCTATGGAGTCTTTCAATAGGCGATGTCAAATCTGAGACAACACAAATGTATGATCATGCTTCCTGTTCCTGACAAGAATTTGAGCAGCCAATCAAAATGTTACACTAATTATTGGTGTCAAGGATGTTTACAAGCTACTTTCATTTCGGTTTGTCTATTATACCTAAATTGCATTTCTACGTTGCTGTTTGTTCCATAATAAGTACTCTCTATTGTATTTGAGGGCAGTAGAAATTTTACCCAAGCCATTTTTATCCAAACACAATGAATACAAATGTACAATACGGGAACATTTTGGATGTTACCGATGTACGTTTTTTGTCATAAAATGGAGAAAATAAGCATGAACATGGGATCAGCTTCTGATATATTGGTTTTTAAATAAAAACGTCAAGATTTTCAACAAATTCCTTTCTTTCCTTTTCATCCATTACTTTATTTTTCCATGGTACTTGTCATAATAATTTTCAAACCTTTCAAATGATTACAAACCTTGTTGCAATTCCATTTTTATAAGTACAATTAACCTGTTAAAACTTTTATCATGTTTATTAAACTGCAGGCGTTGTTAAGTACTATGATTCAGAATAGCCTTGTTATTTTATGTTTGTTCAGGGTAATACTCATAGACAGGTTTCTGTCACACGAGACATTAAAAACATGTTTAACTCTGCAATGCTAATAAGAGAACATGTTTTAGCTGGGTATTCACAAAGTTTGGACAAGTATTTCCTAGTTTCGGGCAAGTAAAATTTGTATCTCACTTGCCCGAACGGGCAAGTTGGTCTAAAAGTTAATGTCAAACCCTGGTACATAACTTGTGAGGTTCTAGATGAAATCAATTGAAATTACTTGCTGAATGCATATTTTCACCACAATTTATCCTGTTAAGGGCATATCCAATAGTTTCAGGGGAGATAATAGAAAACATAGAAGAAGGCAGTGTTTCCCGGGAATATGAAGTTGATAACTGTAACATGACAAAGTAATTCCCATTGTTTTTCAGGAAAGGTAATTTGTAACTTCCAATTTGGCGGACTTTCTGCGGGTTACCGACGGGAGACTTGTTAAAAGTTCTGTATTTTATGATTTACTCTTAAACTAACTCGGTGACCTATATTGCTTTTGCCATTTTTGAGTAGCTTATTATTAGAAGAACACAATATCAGAATTGAGAAGTCTTTAAAATATTGTAAATTTGACTGTGTAATCCACCATTTCGTGCAACTTTTTTCGTAAAAAGTGCTACATATTCTTTAATTTAGTAAAATATAACATAATTTCCAAATCAGTTTAATTTTTCTGTAAATCCTTAAAACCTTAACTTTGTTTTTCTGTTGCTCTGGTACCGAGTAGATTAGAAATAATTTCTCAATTAATTTTAAAACTATAACTTAACTTTTCTTAAAAAAAATGCAAAAATGATCAATGTTTAAGGTCGATTTCCATGGAAACAAGATTGGCGACCCAATATTTTCTTGTCGTTTTTGGAATCCTCGACACTTGTTTAACAACATATCTAACTAGATGTTGTCGGAAACGACAGCTATCCCCGCACTCCCTGTTTGACACAGAAAACAGTTGTTATACACCCTTGGCATAATTTTTTTCAATATCTTTGAAATCTACCTATTGATAGTCATTATTGTTACTAAAAGAATTCTAGGATATATGGTTGCTAAGTAGAATTCCAAAAAATAAGTGGTCTTTGAGACTTTCAGGAAATTAACCAAAACTGGAATAAATATTTTTGAAATCCAGTTGATGAAAATGTTTTTCCTAAACTAAATAAACAATTTAAGTATGGTTGCTAGGTAGAATTCCAAAAAATAAGTGGTCTTTGACACTTTCAGGAAATT
The DNA here is from genome assembly GCA_002080025.1 of Modiolus philippinarum. Lineage (NCBI taxonomy): Eukaryota > Metazoa > Mollusca > Bivalvia > Mytilida > Modiolidae > Modiolus > Modiolus philippinarum. Next base: position 21,262 of record MJUU01048831.1, read on the forward strand.
TACCAAAATTGGAATCAAATATTTTTGAAATCCAATTGATGAAAATGTTCGTCCTAAACTACACAAACATTTTAAGTATGGTTGCTAGGTAGAATTCCAAAAAATAAGTGGTCTTT
>MJUU01048831.1:22643-51432 GCA_002080025.1 Modiolus philippinarum
GACGGACGGACGGACGGACGGACGGACGGACGGACGGACGGACAGACGGAGGGTATTACAATATCCCCGAACTTTCTTCGAAAGTGCGGGGATAAAAATTATGAAAATGACAATATAGCAAGAAACTGTTGGATATGCCCTTAAGCTGTAATGCTTTTCATACAAACATGAAAGTTGAGATTTCACCATGAACGAAAATCTAAATCAGATTTATTAAATTTTCTTTAAGAAATGTGAAACAAATATCACAAGTTTAAATGTTGAAACAAGTAAACATCTGGCACGTAAATAAAAAAAAAATTGATGTTACAATTCAGTGTCAAAACAGTTAAGTGTCAAAATTACCATTTCATGTCAAAATGTCCCATGTTTAATAAATTCCCTTTGTCTGATTTCTATTTTTTCCCCACCCAACATTTAAAAGATTTTGACAGCTTTACCTATAATTTGAAATTATTAAATAGTTTTTTTAGTTCTTTCTGTTCAATATTTCAACAAAAACACATATTTCTGAAATCCACATTTTCTACATGGATGTACTTACAACAGATTGTGATGTAAACTTTTCAATCTGTTTCTATTTGTTTTAATGAATAGTATATTTGATACATACAGAGACAACCCAGTACATTTAAGAAATAATTCATGGGAGCTTGAAGATATACTGATTTTACCAAGGGTTGGCCCTTTATGCCAAATATTTTATCCTGAGCGTCAGCTAGGGGTAAAATATTGGCATAAAGGGCAAACCCATGGTAAATCAGTATATATTCAAGATACCATGAATTATTTCGATTCTAATAGGACAGATAAAAGTGAATTTTGGAAGTGAAGCACTAATAAATAAAGACAAATGATGGCCATTCTGCTAATTGAACATACAGAAATAAACAATAATATTTTAAAACAAGTGTGGACCCAAATTGATGTCTTGCCTGTCCATACTTGGTCACAAAATTGATGTGAAAACTAAAACTGACTAAATCAGAAAACTTAACATGTTCACTAGACTGTGAAAATAGGGTAACTGACAAAAGCAATAGTATCACCTGAAACCGAAATGCAAAATATCAGTGACCTACCACTGATAGATACTGAAAAACCAAACATGTTCGCTAGACCATGAAAATGTGGTCAAGGGCTAAAGCCAAATAGCAGGCTGTCATGTTCCATCTAAGACAAACCACATACAAATTATTATTGACCTTACATTCATTGATACTGGGAAACTTAACATGATCAATGGACCGTGAAATTGAGGTCACAGACAAAAGCCATATAGCAGACTGTCATGTACTACCAAAGACCAACCTATATACCAAATATCATTGACCTACAACTTATAGTTACTGAGAAAATGACCTAATCACTAAAACTTAACATGCTCACTAGACCATGAAATTGAGTTCAAGGACAAAACCCATATGACACACTGTCATGTACTATTTAGACCAACCCACATACAATATATCATTGACCAACCACTTACAGTTACTGAGAAACTAAACAAGAGCCGTCGCTGAATGGCAGTCAAATATACCCCCCGCTCATTGAACCCTGAATCGATATGGTAAGTGCAAAATTAAGTTGGTGAGGACACAATACAGGTGTGGACACAGTACAAGTGTGGACACAATACAAGTTTGGACACAATGCTATAATTTTCAAGAAAAAACTTTTCACAAGGGTTCCAATGAAAACACTCTGTCTAAATCAGACATATATAAAATTCACCTTTTTTTTCAGCCTATTTGACATTTTACACATCTACATATAGTGTTCTTCTTTTGTCTAAAGTTGCATCAAAATCCTTCAAGTGGATTAAGAGTTGTGCATACGAGGTAACCCATACATAGGGAATCAATGAAAAGTCAAAGTCGAATTATCTCCCCTTCCTGGTTTCTGACAATAATTATATTCCTTCATGCACATCTCCATATAGTGTTCTTACTTTGTGTAAAGTTTCATTAAATTCCTTCAAGTGGTTTAAGAGGAGTTGCGCTTACGAGGTAACCCATACATTGGGAATCAATGAAAAGTCAAAGTCTGATTATCTCCCCTTCATGCTTTCAAAAAATAATTATATTCCTTCATGCACATCTCCATTTAGTGTCCATCCTTTGTGTAAAGTTTCATCAAAATCGTTCAAGTGGTTTAAGAGGAGTTGCGCTTACGAGGTAACCCATACATGGGGAATCAACGAAAAGTCAAAGTTGGATTATCTCCCCTTCCTGCTTTCAGACAATAATTATATTCCTTCATGCACATCTCCATATAGTGTCCTTCCTTTGTGTAAAGTTTCATCAAAATCCTTCAAGTGGTTTAAGAGGAGTTGCGCTTACAAGAAGTGTGGACAGACGGACAGACAGACAGACAGACAGACAGACAGGGTGATTCCTATATACCCCCCAAACTTTGTTTGCAGGGGGTATAACTTAGCACAAAAACTTAACATGTTCATTGGACCATGAAATTTAGGTCACAGACACAGACCATATAGCATACTGTCATGTACTACTCAAGACTAAAATATATACAAAATATCACTAACCTACCACTAATAGTTACTGAGAAAATGGTCTAATCACAAAAACTTAACATGCTCACTAGACGATGAAAAACCCATATGACAGACTGTCATATACTACCTAAGACCAACCTACACACCATATATTATTGACCTACCACTTATAGTTGATGAGAAACTAGCACAAAAACTAAACATGTTCATTGGACCGTGAAATTGAGGCCACAGACAAAAGACATATAGCAAACTGTCATGTACTACTCAAGACCAACCTTTATATCAAATATCAACAACCTGCTACTTATAGTTACTGAGCAAATGACCTAATCACAAAATCTTTACATGAAAGTTTACACCGCCGCCTGCGCCACCATCATACTTTGTACGCATATGTCTCACTTTCCGCCCCTTTCGTCTCAGGTGAGAGAAAAACCCTCTTGATTAGTAACTATTTTATGTGGACATGCCAAAAGTTAATTATACAAAGCAAGAAAGTATAAATATTGTTCTATTTACATGTGCATTTACTTATTTTTTACACTGATTACCTGTGGGTGATTCACAAATATATTTGATTTTACCACGTGTGTGAACACAAAGCGTTTTATACACCTCATATTAGAATTCTTAAATATAGCAGGGTATAAAAACAAAGATTTGCAGATTTTGCTTTGGTTTCTTTGTCACAGAATTGAAATTACTGGATCCTTATATTTCTTCTGCTCTTAAGAACAGATATGTTAAAGGTAGTGAACATATGTCACTTTGTTCACTGTTGCTATGGTGATCATATTCAATAAAAGTGTAAGGAAAATGTTCTTAAGGAGGCTCACTCTTCACATTTTTGAATTTGTGTCAGATTTCAGAACTCCTCTGGTTTTGTCCAGTTCAATGGCTTAAAGAATTTTGCACACTGACCCCACTTTTTATTTCATGAATATGTTCTAAAGGTCAAACTAAGACACCTGACAAGTTTTCATAAAATTCTTGATATAAATTCTTAGCTTTTAGACAACTAGAGCTGTCGACGAATGGCAACCAACTATGCCCCCGCTCATTAAACCCTGAATCAATATGGCAAGTGCAAATTTAAGTGTGTGATGGCACAATACAGGTGTTGACACAGTACAAGTATGGACACAATGATATGCCTCCCCTTTTTCCAAAATATATAAAAGGGAAGTTCTGAGCCAGAAAATCAATTCTATGGGTGCTTGGCAATCTTCCTGCAAAGTTTCATCCATTTTGGGGCACTTTGAATTTTCCCGCCTTTTTCCAGTTTCCATGGCAACGGTAGCCTTTTTGAAAATTCTGAGACCCAAAATCATTTCTATAGGTGCTAGACATCCTTCCTGTAAAGTTTCATCAAATTTGAGGCATTTTGAATTTTCCTGCCTTTTTTCAGTTTCCATGGCAACCGTGGCCATTTTGAATATTCCAAAAGAAATGTATGTGCACATTTACTTATTGTAAATTAGATTCCTTTGAAGTAGTTGGAATTTGTTTGCAAACTTTCTAAAAAAACATGAATAGTTGTGTTTTTCATTCGTACGGACAGACGGACGGACGAACGAACGGACGGACAGACAAGCGTAAAACAATATGCCCCCGACTTTCCGTCGCGGGGGCATAAAAAAATAATCTTAATGTAAAATTAAGGGAAAATCCAGAGAAATCCATTTCCCGCCAAATTTTTTAATGACTTGTATCTCGGTAAAAAGTACACAGACTTATATATTTATATATTTCTTTTTACCATTTCATTTAGTCTACAATGCTAAGTAAATTAAAACAGGTTTCACGAAATCCTTGATATAAACAACATCAGGAGTGAGCATCCTTAAGCTTTTTTTGGTATGAAAGGGCAACACAACTACATGTAGCTGTATATATCTGCCTACCTCCTCGGCAACAACTTTAGACACAGTATGGGCATTAGTGATAATTGTAGGTGGATAGTAGCAGCCTCTCTTTGGAACTTACCTCCTCAGCAACAACTTTAGATACAGTCTGGACATTAGTGATAATTGTAGGTGGATAGTAACAGCCTCTCTTTGGAACTTACCTCCTCAGCGACAACTTTAGATACAGTCTGGACATTAGTGATAATTGTAGGTGGATAGTAACAGCCTCTCTTTGGAACAGATGATGTTATCTGATATACCTGTTAAAGAATAAACCATAATTAATATTGTTTACAAGAAGTAAGAGTTAATGAGTATCCTCCTTGGTCACACATTTTTCAAGAAATTTTAGACTACAGAATACAAGTTTCTAAAGTTCTTATTGCTATTTAAGAGATTCTATGGAAATCAAAAATAAAAGCTCGATTTGTGTTTCTGATATTTGAACCTTGCTTATAAAAGGATTAATGAGAAGCTATTACTTATAAACATTAATATTGGCAAAAGACAAACACTAGAAATATCTAAATTTTGAAATTTTTTTTAAAAACTAAGGAGTATCTCCCTCGTGCAAAGCTCTGTCCTTAGCTGATTTTTTTTTGTTTTTCTTTTAGATCCTATTGGTTATTTGTTCTCTATTAGCTTTTACACATATTTTTTCTAATGGCCTTCCAAGTATTTTGGTTTGATTTGCACTGAAGAAGTTGTCAAAATGTCCATATGCAGAAACTGAATTTACAGTGACCTCGTTATTTAGTTATTTATTAGATAAATTAGATTAAGGATCTTTACAAAGGTAAGCATCGATTTTGTTGACTTTTTTCAAAGCTACCTCTACCTTTCAAGGTGGGAAAATTTATAGCAGTATTTTTCAAATTTGGGATTTTTTTTTTATAATAAAATAAAGAAATTCGGCTGCAATTTGAAGAGTACAAAATCACTGGTAAGTAACACAAATTTAAAATGTATACCTGTTATAATACCTCTATACAGTATTTACAAGAATAAAGTGGTAAATTATGTCATATTCTCATACCACATAAGATTAATAAAGGAAGAAGGCCAGTCAAAGTTTCTTGAATCATTTAACTACATAAAATGGAACCTGACCGAAAATCAACAAATAGCCTTTAAACTTCAATACCTCTGCACCTTCTTGTCTGGCAGATTCTACATATTCCTCTACAGTTCTTCTCTGAGACTCATCTACAATAGCACCCATATCTACAGCCTTGTCTAAACTGTCACCAAGTCTAAAATGTGTCAGTCTCTCTTTCAACTTGGACACCATTTTATCATGAATGCTCTCTTGTACAAGCAGTTTTGAACCAGCACTGCATACCTGGAATATCAAATTTCTTGCATGTTATCATAAGTAAGTGTAAACTACAACTATATTTAATGATAAAGTAAAGTATGAAGTTAACAATGGTGGATTAGGTTTTCTTCCGCAAATGATGGACGACCCATGTGAGATCAATGCACACGACCTAGTCTCCCATGGGTAAATGACCAACTATGAGTGCTCATTTTTGTGATACAATGATCTTAAAACACCTGACATCCCCATGTAAGTAATACTCAAATAGGGACAATGTTACTTGCACAGAATAGGTGCTTCTTGTCGTATTTTAAGGAAGAAATAGCTACATTGTACTTACATTCAATCAAATTCAAAGATTGGAATATCTTTCACTCATGTAAGAAATTCTTCGTCTTCTTCTCTTGACGGAATTTCTTACATTCATGAAAAATAACCTGATCTTTGATCTGCTCTAGTGTAACAAGGTATTAATCTTATACACAATGTAGTAGCTCTTGCAAACAGATAAATTACATAGATATCACCAAATCAATCAGAATGTCATATTTAATTTGCAATTTCAAAATTTCTTTCTTATCCTTAAAACACAAAATTCTTAAATACAAGTGAGCATTATTGAGATACTTCTCAAAAAACAATATAGCAAGGACCAAGTAAAAGATATGAATAATATGCAAAAATTTCATACTTTTCTCAAAACTCTCTGAAAGGGGATTTACAAAACTCTAATACATGTACCTATTTTTTGACTACCAAATTTTGAAATTGTTTTTAATTGGAATAATGCTATATAGAAGTGACATCATGAATTACAAGTATTATTGTATGTCTATTAACATTAATGGAAAAAAGAAATAACCTGTTACTAAACAGTATATCTAGTACTAAGGTAAGTAATTCCAGTTTTAGGTTATGGGTAACATTCCCATGCATTCTTCATTAATGGCAATTTATACTGCTTCTAGCATTGGTGATAAAACAGGATATGTACAATTTTTTTTCTAAAATTATCAATCTATTTTTAGTCACTGAGACCTTGACTTTTGATCAACTTTCTCCAACACAACAATATTTCAAAGTTTCAAATGAATTGAATGTTAATGTTTTGAGTAATTGTCCAGAAACCAAATTTTTCTTCAATCTATTGTGACCTTGATCTTTCACCTACTCTTTCCAAAATCAATAGGTTTCTTTCCCTACTGCTACTCAACAATATGTCTAAGTTTGATTTGGGTTAAATCTAAACCGTCGGAAACCAAAATTTTTCTTAAACTTTCAATCTATTTTTCAGTCACTGTGACCTTGAACTTTCACCAAAATCAAATGGACTCTTTCCCTCTTAGTGCTCAACAATATAAGAGAGTTTCAAATGAATTGGATAGAAACTTTTTGAGATCTCCTCCTGAAATCATTTTTTTTTTTCTGAAATTTTCTATCTTTTATTGGTCACTGTGACCTCGACCTTTGACATACTTTCTCCAAAATCAGGACAGTTTTTTTCACCTCCTGGAACTCAACAACATATCTAAGTTTCATAAAAATTGGATCAAAATTTTGAGTTATCATCCGGAAACCAAATTTTCGGAAATTTTCAATCTATTTTCATTCACTCTGACCTTGACCTTTGACCTACTTTCACCAAAATGAATAGAGTTCTTTCAATCTTGGTACAAGACAATTTATCCAAGTTTCATTGGATGTTAACTTTATAAGTTATCATTCAGAAACCAATGTTTGATGCTGGCCTGTCTGCCTTCATCATCAAACTATTTGCAGAGTTCAACTTCCTTGCAACTCAGCTAAAAAAATGTCCAGAAATATGCTTGTTGCTGAACAGAAAACGTGGGTAAATCTTTTAGACCTAACTTTGTTGCAGGGGCAAACAAACACTATGTACAATGTACATAATTGCTTACCTGTCCTTGATTAAACCATATAGCATCCACAACTCCTTCTACAGTACTGTCTAAATCTGCTGTCTCAAACACTACCACAGGAGATTTACCTCCTAACTCTAAGGACAACTTCTTACCACTACCAGCTGTTAATCTACGTAAGGTCTGACCAACCTGTGAAAAGAATTTCTCGGTTCTGAAATGTATGGTGAAAACACTTGAATCAAGCATCACTGAAAATACAATACAAAATTGTCCCCACCACACATAGAATTTGAAACGAACAATTGGAAAATGTGCAAATGATTGATTTAAACAATTGTTCAGTATGTGGGAAGAATAAGTAACACAAAAGAAAACCTTGCAATTCATTTTCAAGGTAATACAATGCTAGTTTATGAATGAAAAATCAAAATGGCAGATCTACAAATCATAACATTTACTCCTACAAAATATTAAATCAATCTGTCATACTGTATTAAAGGAGTTGAGTCCTTTAGATCTGCAATTGCATAAAAATACTCAAAATCTTCCAAGTCCCATTTCTCCTACAAAATTCGATGAATCAAAATAGTGCTGTGATATAACCTATTAACAATCCTACAAAATTTGAATGAAATCCCAATTTGCAACTTCTGAGGAGTTGCTTCAACAATATCTGCCATTGTAAAATGAAGCTTGAAAGTTCTAAAAACATCAATATGGTGATAAATGATTCACATCTACTCATTCATTCTACCAATAGAATAATAATTCATTCTACCAAAAACCAAAGCAATCTATCAAGCAGTTTGTGAGGATATGTGTCCACACAATCTATGTGAGGATAAGTGTCCACACAATCTATCAAGCAGTTTGTGAGGATACGTGTCCACACAATCTATCAAGCAGTTTGTGAGGATACATGTCCACACAATCTATCAAGCAGTTTGTGAGGATATGTGTTCAAACAATCTATCAAGCAGTTTGTGAAGATATGTGTCCACACAATCTATCAAGCAGTTTACGAGGATATGTGTCCACACAATCTATCAAGCAGTTTGTGAGGATATGTGTCCACACAATCTATCAAGTTGTATGTGAGGATATATGTCCACACAATCTATCAATTTATAATACCGGTACGGCCAAAAATGTTCAAGTCCTGAATTCACATGTTCTGAAATGATTGCTTTATGTGTATGCCCTGAACAAAGACATAAGTTTACTGTTTGAATAAGGACATAACCAAACTTAAAGCAGTGCATTTAAATTTTTTTGTACTGACTTCAAAATTTATCTGTATATCTAAATCACCCATGTTGGCTTTTTATATGACAATGTCTGAGAGAGGACTTTGGCTAGTGGACTGTTAGTCCCAGAGGTTATTCATCAACAAAGTAGTCAGTTCTTCAGAGCTCGATTGTAAAAATTTCATTTGGAAACTTGCAATATATAAATTTTTGAAAATTTGGTTTAAACCTATGGGGCATAGTTCAGTCATTAGCTGATTAGATTTTACTAGTTATTTGTTCTCAATCAGGTTCTACACATAGTTCAGTTTATGGTGTTCCACATGTTTTTAACTGATAGATCTGCACTGAAGAGACATAAGTTGCTGAAATGGCCATCTGCAGCATCTAAATTAACAGTAACTTCTGTATTTTGTTATTTATCTCCATTGGCTTATTGCCTCTGCTGATTGCTAGCTCAAAAGGGTATTCAACAAACCAGTGGTCAGAACTTTGGTGATTGCCCAAAAGCTTATTTTATTTGGAACCTTGCAAAATCTAAATTTTTAAAACTTTGTTTTAACATAAGGTATATCTCCCTCGTGAATAGCTTTGTCCCTAGCTGGTTTTGGCTTTACATTTAGATCTTATTGGTTATTTGTTCTCTATCAGATTTTAGCTGGTTTTGGCTTTACATTTAGATCTTATTGGTTATTTGTTCTCTATCAGATTTTAAACATAGTCTTGCAAATGTTTTGAATTGATCTGCACTGGAGAGACATTATACAGTTATTGACTGGGTCCGAAAACAACAGCTGTTTTGTTTGACCCGAGGACTGAACTGTTGCACAAAGCCGAAGGCTGAGTGCAACAGTTTGGTCAGAGGGTCAAACAAAACAGCTGTTGTTTGAGGACCCAGTCTATAACTGTTTTGTTATACCTTTTCATGTTCAATGAATACACTCCATTTCATCTGAATACAATTCACGTCGCCAACTTTGGTTATGCAGACGACAGGAGATCATGTGATATGGGCGTGATATTTTTGAACCAATCAAAATAAGGCAGGTGGTCAACAGATCGGTGTCGGTCAACAGACTGAAAACTGTTGACTGGTCAACAGATCGTTTTTTGGTTTAAGAAATAAAACAGACAAATTGTCGATATTTTTCCCTAATGCATTTATATATGGAAAATATTATAAGGTATAACAAAAGTTACTATCAGATTTTACACATAGTTGGTTTATGGTCTTGCAACTGTTTTGAATTGATCTGCACTGAAGAGACATTAGTTGTCAAAATGGCCATCTGCAGAAACTAAATTACAGTAACTTAAATAGGAATTTATCAAATATTGTGGCAAAGGCTTCTACAATGTGGGTCTCGATGGGGTAAAAGCAGGAAGCAGGATTGGCCTTTTTAAGCAAGTGAGAAATGGGATTGTAGGAAAAAAGTGCACGTGAAAACGGGAAAGGATGTCCAGCGTGAAGCGAAACTGACGAAAATTGATGCCGTGAAACGGGAAAAGGGAACCTCTTTAAGAGTCTTTGTAATATATTTTCCCGCCCGTGAAACAGGAAAGTGTAGAAAAAATTGACGGGATTTCAGGAAAGGGACCCCCCATTGAGACCCCCTACAATGTATCAATAATATTTGAATGTGCACTTTTTGTAGCTGTATAAATTTTAGTGAACTTACACCTGTTGAACCAGTAAATGCTACTTTATCAACATCCGGATGGTCGGCCAATTTACTTCCCATTGCTCCACTTCCTGTGATGACATTAAAAACACCAGGTGGCAGTCCTGCTTCTATACAAACTTCTGCCAATAACAATGCTGAAAGTCTGGTATAAGTAGCTGGTTTGAGAACTACAGTGTTTCCCATGGCTAAGGCAGGAGCTATTTTCCAGGTTAACAACATCAACGGAAAATTCCATGGAACTATAGCTCCAATAACACCTAAAATAGATTGATTAAAATAAGTTATCTATACAGTTAGAGAGCATCTAAAGCAAAGAAGGTCTGAATGATAGTCTAAAGAGACTATCATATGCCTGTTCAAATGTTCCAAATCATATTTTCATTTAAGGGAATGTTCATATAATTCTTTTTAAACGTAAAAATCCCTGATTACTCACTCTTTTCATTATATAAAATTTTGTTTCACTTATTTAAGATGGAAGAGTTTATTTCATTGTATGTTTTCATATCAATACCCATAGATGTTGTACTTGTCAATGATATTGACTGGGCTTTGACCTCACTTCCTCTGTATCAAAAATTCTAATTTATTTCACTGAGTAAAACCTAGTTTTTTTCATTTTGAAAATATAAAATTGCATAAAAATAAAAACTAGAGAATGGCATGTCCCTATAAATCTTGTGTCTCTCAAACACTTCAAATTACCAGCAGAAAGAATGGCCATCCCTAGTAGTTTTACAGACCAAATTAAATTTGGATACCTAATATACACAATAGAATAAATTAATGACAAATCAATCATTACCAACAGATTTCCATCCTCTCATCTCAGTATCCATTAACTGTGCCCAACCTGCATGATGATAGAAATGACGTACCACAGTTGGTATGTCAGCGTCTCTGGTCTCACGGAATGTTTTCCCATTGTCCATGGATTCTAACACACTGAAAAGTCTCATATGTTTCTGGATATGTCTTGCAATACTAAAATATGAAAAGAAAAACATAATTAACAAGAGGCTCTCAAGAGACTGTATCGCTCATCTGGGACCTGCAGCACTATAATTCCAAATTAATGGTCCATCTTTGGTGGTGTATGTACATAAGAATCAGAAACTTTTTATAAAATTTTATTAAAATTGTTCAAGCAGTTTCAGAGAAGATTTTTGAATGCAGTTTCCAAACTTAAGGGACTAAGTTAATCTACGTTCCCTGCTGGCAGCTATTTAACATAAAACTTTGAGGAGGGTCACATAAGGACTATCATATCAAAATTCTACTGAAATTGTTCAAGCAGTCTCAGAGGAGAAGATCTTTTTATGCATTTCCCACTGGGTCCAATGTTAAACTATGTTTTGCTACTGGTGGCCATGTCGGAAGACGGATCAGCACCAAAGTAACAAGCTTGGTCAAATCAAAATCTCACAAGTTTCATTTATGCAATGTTTAAATTGAATCCATTCAATGGTTTTCCATGATATCTTTGTATGCATTTCCCCATTGCTAGCAGCCATGTTGGATGATGGATCAGAACTGAAGTAACAACACTTGGTCAGCTTCTCATAAGCTTCTCATTGGATTATGCAGTTCTCTAGAAGAAGATCTTTTGTTAACTTAAGTTCACAGCTGGTGACACTTGGTCAGCACCTGACAGGCATCATTCATGTCATGTTTGATTTAAATCCATTTAGCAGTTCTCTAGAAGATCTTTGTGTGCATTTCCCATAGGGTCCAATGCTGTCCGNAAAAATCACGAAAAATTTGACCAATAAAGGACCACAACTCATATATAGGTACTTGGATTTTCTGCAAAATATGCAGGTGAGTAGATCTTAACATGCTGAACATGTTTGCAATTTAAACTTAACCTCTATCTGTTATAGTTTTTTCAATAAAAAATAAAAAAAACATCAAAATTTTGAAAATTTTACGGAAAAAGGGCAATAACTCTTAGACGGGTTGTCAGATTTTCTTCAAAATTTCAGCATGGGTAGATCTTCTCATGCTGATCATTTTTACTACGTGTCAGATTTTTGATATCTGTAATGGTTTTTGAGTTATTTGCCAAAAACTGTATTTTACCCATATATTCTATTTTTAGTAACGGCAGCCATGTTGTTTGACCTAAGACATACAAAATAACAATTTGAAACTAGATACCCTAGTGATGATTCAGTCAAAGTTTGGTTCCATTTGACCCTGTGGTTTCAGAGATGATTTTTGAAAGTGAGCTAACGACGGACGGACGGACGACAGACGCCAAGTGATGGCAAAACCTCACCCTGGCATAGCCAGGTGAGCTAAAAATCATTTGCACGCAAAACCTGACATCCATATTGAGCAAAATCGTAAAAGAATGGCAATGAAGAAAATACAACTTCCAGTGAAATAAAGAGTTATTTGTTGATCTTCAAATGTTGTGGTAGCAACAAACAATATGTACAATATAGTTATATACAAATAATATTCCATTAAGTAATCACCTGGATACTATACAGTATGTGAAAGTGGAAAATTGTCTAGAGACACCATCATCGATAATCAGAAAATTACATGAAAGTTTTAAACAGGAAGTAGTTATTGCTAAATAAGGTAGACACAGTGTAGGACCCAATTAGAAGACTGATGCTTTATATAAGCGACCGTGATGTGCTGTTGCCGAGACAACGTTAACACAAAAAACATAATGTGCAAAAGAGTGAATGACTGAAAGGCAGACAGAACAGAATACCCCTTATACCACTATGTGATGATTATATAAAATAAGAGAATCTAGTAAATAACAGTAACTAACTGATGTTACTTATAAGTTTGTAAGCTTACAGTTTTGAAATACCACAGAAAATAGTATTCTCATTTGTCAGGAGATAAGGCCTTAATTTTAACAGATGGGAAAGAAATCTGGCCTGGTACACACAATACATGTTCCAGAATAATAGTCTCTATGTCAGGAATGTAGCGGTTTAAAATCCTGAGGGCCTTACAGGGAATTGTAAGTACATTTGAAGAAATCTGAAGATAAAGAGCAATAACAGTGTTCTTCAAAGCAAAGGTCTTAACCTTGTAGTGGTCAGCTCATAGATGCCAACTCACATGATTTTCGCGTGTTACACACGCTTTTTCAAGGTTTACACCCGTAGATTTTGTCACACGGCGTGTACACGCTTTTCAGAACTTCACACGCCATTACACGCTTTTTCGTTGTTTACGTTTTTGGTTATTAGCGATATCGCGTTTTTCGTGATTCTCTGGACTTTTCCACGACTGTTTTAAATGTTTTTGGTTATTAGCACTATCGATCCCCGTGATTCTCCGGACTTTTCATGACCGTACGGTAAATTGCAAACTTCGATTCGACCAAAAAACTGATTTTAAATTGCTTCAATAAATTTCTTGGTTGGGTACCACGACTAAAGATACCAGTGCAAATAGAAAACGATATTTTTGTACAGGATCAGTGATACCAAAACAAAATTTGAGTTTGATGAATAAATTTGAAATCAAAGAAAATGGGGCCTATGCAGTTTACACATTTATATTGGATCATTTACAGAAAGTGATATAGTCGGATATACAAAAGCTAGGGATCATTTTGAAACCATTTATCTGTCAAACAGGTCTAAGCCCATTTCCTCCTTGCCAGCTACAAAAAAATTGTTGAATGATAGTGTAAGCATCAAGGACAAGGCTGAGAACTCTGCTAACTTTTGCCTTATTTACTTGTAAATTAAACCCAATTTGTAATTGTTTTGAATATGTACCTAGTCATGTAGTTCTAAAATCAGCAAAACAGGCAAATGTTGAGTACAGTGGGTGTTTATATTGGCAAATTAATTTTATATAAACTTTGTTCAATACTCCGAAAGTATGTCGTGCGTTTTCACATGCTTTTTGGTATCTCATGTCATGTCATGACAAGATTTTTCATTGTCAGAGGTTGGCAACTATGGGTCAGCTTTTTGTCTCATGTACATTTAATTAAGTCCAAACACATAAGAACAAGGAAACAATAACCTATAGAGATGTCTTGCCCTAACATGGTTTGGTGTTTTACTCCAGGTCTGGTAAGCTTTCTTTGATGAGGCCACTGCCATGTCAACATCTTCCTGTTCTCCTTGTATTGTTGTTGCCAACGTTTCACCTGAAATATAAAATCACACATAAAATGTGAAATGTTAATAAAATTTTAAAAACATATTCAGAAGCCTGTAATTTGTGTTTGTTTTCTCAAACTGTGACCAACAACTGCAAATATTGTACAGTGCTTTATATTCATGGAACAAAATATTCCTGGTTTTCAGATTTATTTCTTGGGTTTTATATTCTCAGTTATAAACATATTTATGGGTGTTTGTAAGCAAGTTGTCTGGTTCAATTGGTTTCTTGTTTTAATAATAACATCAACAAAATATTAAAAAATATCTTGCATTTTATGCAAGCACTAAAACAGCAGCAATGAAAAGGTACTGATCTGAGGGTAAAGTAGAGTGTGGGGTCATATGTACGATAAGGCAATAATAAAAAATATCCTAGATTCTTATTCCCGCCAGCCTTGATTTTTTCACCCACCTCAAAATGATTCTTTTAAAATGACAGCATTTTTCACAAAATTTGAGAAAAAAATATACATGTATAATAAAATTCACGCGCCTGCCCTGAATGTTTTAGAAAAAATGGATGAGAATCTAGGAATTATTTTATTATGGCCTAAATAAAAATTTTACCTTGCTTGATGTGTAGGAAATAATTTTGTACATGTACAATGTACGAGAAATAGCAGCAACACAAAATACTTCAACTTATGGTAGAAATGGTATCTGATCTAACTGCACTCATTTCAGAGGCATTCTGAATCACAGAATAAATCAAGTAGCCAAAATTATTCAGTGGTGCATTTTTTTACATTTTCCATTCACATACAAAAAATAAGAGAGGAGTTGTACTTTGTACGAGGTACGTCATTTATGAATGTATACAAAATAATAAACACAGAGTACAATGTACAAAAAAAAAAAAAAAAAAAAAAAAAAAATGGCCATGATGACAAGAAAACTTATGTCATTTATCTGCCATCAAACCATTCATGTAAAGTAGTTTGTCTCTAATGCTGGTATGTAGAGCAGGAACTCATTGTATACATCAATCTTGTCAATGTATTCTATTCTAGTTGGCTATATGCTGGTAAAATAAATTGTTTTACTTTCATCATGTTCATCAGATTAAAATATTTGTAGAGTACAAATTTTTTGTGTATATCATTTTAATGTAAAATGTATGAAAACTAATACCCTGTGAAATGTAACAACCTTACAGAGCAAACAAAGAGATCTACATATATGTTGCAATAATAATGTAACTAAAACATGTAGAGTGAAATTATAAGTACAATATAAATTTTCCAAAAAAAAAAATCAAATTCACACTGCAAATGTAATATTTTACTAGGTATTTGTAGGAGTTTTCCTTGATATTATGGAGCCTATATTTTCCATGTTTTTTATTGCACAGATACAGAAGAGTGTTGGCAAAAAATTTTATCAATCAGCAAAAAATTTTATCAATCAGCAAATCTACCAAAATGTAATTTAAATTAAGTGGATGGATTATACCTATCAGATTTATCCTGACTTGTACTAGACTATTATGCCAAGTTGGCTTTAAAAATATGCTAGCACATAAAGTAATATTCTGCAGAAGACATGCCATGTACCCAACTCTAACTTCTTATTCTGATTTCCAGATAATCAGTTTTTGCCCTTAGTATTTAAAGCTGTCTTTAGGAAATTAAGGTAAAATCAAGTTAATTAGAAGAGTTTCATCCCGAACACCTCAACAAAAATTCTGCCCAATTTTTTCTATTTTTCAAAAAGTACAATTTTACTTGTTTTACTTTTGTTTACATTTCAAGAAAATGCTGTTTCCAGAATGGGAAAGACATTATTATACACTAGAGGCTCACATGAGCCTGAATCGCTCACCTGGTCACTGGTTTTATTCATTGTCACCTATAAACCACCCATTCATACTATAAATCAGTTCAGCAGATGTTACATTTTCATTCTTGGATGAGGTACAAACTAAAAATCACAAGTTTGGAAGGGATCACCCAAAGACAATTGTAACCAAGTTTGGTTCCAATGGGCTCAGTAGGTTCAGAGGAGAAGACATTTGAATGCATTTCCCATAGAGTCTCTATGTTAAACTATGTTCCACGCTGGCGGCCATCTTGGATGAGGTACAAATGCAAAAATCACAAACTTTAAAGGGGACCACCCAAGGACTATTGTGACAAAATTTGGTCCCCATTGGCTCAGTGGTTTCAGAGGAGAAGATCTTTGAATGCATTTTCCCATAGGGTCCTAAGTTAAACTATCTTCCCCGCTGGTGGCCATCTTGGATGAGATGTGAACCTGCTGGACCTATGTAGAAATTGTAGTTCTGGAAAACCTCAACACTTTTGCAATTCACATTTAACCTTTATCTCAAACAGTTTTTGAAATAAAAGTAAAAACGTTCAAAAATTGTGAAAATTCAAAGAAAAAGTGGCAATAACTCCTGGAAAACCTCAACACTTTTGCAATTCACATTTAACCTTTATCTCAAACAGTTTTTGAAATAAAAGTAAAAACGTTCAAAAATTGTGAAAATTCAAAGTAAAAGCGGCAATAACTCCTATGTGGGTAGTCAGATTTTCTTTAAAATTGCAGGACATGTAGATCTTACTATGCTAACCATTTTTGTTTAACAAATTTCACTTCTATCTTCTTTCAATTTCAATATATAAGACAAGAAGTAACGAAAAACTGAAAATTTTTCGGAAAAGGGGCAATAACGGATATTCTCCAAAATTGCAGGGCAGGTAGATCTCATCATGCTGATCATTTTTACTCCTGTCAGAATTTTGATATCTGTAATGTGCAAAAAACAGCAATTTACCCCTATGTTCTATTTTTAGTAACAGCGGCCATGTTGTTTGGTCTACAGACATAAAAATCACAAACTTGAAAGAGCATACCCTGGTCATGATTCAGGCCAAGTTTCGTTAGTATTGGCCCAGTAGTTTCAGAGGAGAAGATCTTTGAATAAAAGTTAATGGACGGACGGACGGACGGACGACGGACGGACGACGGACGCCGAGTGATGGCAAAAGCTCAAATGGCCTTTGGCCAGGTGAGCTAACAAGTGTTGCCATTTCCACTTAAATGGTGAAAAATACCCATTTGTCAGAATCTTATTTGATTTATAGGTGGGACAGAATAAAAAATAAAACATACAAGTGTATACACAGACATGTCCTGCCAGAATATAAACATTATCATTTACACATGATGAACCTAATACAAAAGTCGAGATAACTAATACCTGATTTAACTTTAAGATAAACCTAATATAGAGACTCTAGGTTCTTTAATTGCTGAGAAATGGACATCAATGTAAAATTTTAACAAAGTCACTGGAGCATGAAATTAAGGTCAAGGTTGCTTGACAAGTGTCAGGCTGGCATACACCCATTAATATGTAACTATAAACCTAATATGGAGAGTCTAGGTTTCTTAATTGCTGAGAAATGGACATTAACAAAGTCATTGGACCAAGAAATTAAGGTCAAAATTACTTGACAGCTGTCAGACTGGCATTTATCCTTAAATACGTAACAATAAACCTAATATGGAGAGTCTAGCTTCTTTAATTGCTGAGAAATGGACATCAATGTAAAAATTTAACAAAGTCACTGGAGCATGAAATTAAGGTCAAGGTTACTTCACAAGTGTCAAACTGGCATATACCCATTAATACAACAATGTATGTAGCAATAAACCTAATATGGAGAGTCTAGCTTCTATAATTGCTTAGAAATGGACATAAAGGTAAAAATAATAACAATGTCACTGAACCATGAAATTGAGGTCATGGTAACATGATAGGTGTCAGACTGGCATGTACTCATTAAGATGAAGCATTACACCAAATATGGTATCTTTACAATGGGTCAGAAGTTGACTTGAATGTAAAACTATGTCGCAATATTTACAAAGTCACTCAATCGTGCAAATGAGGTAAATGTCACTTGACAAGTGGCAGACTGGCATGTACCCACTAAGATGCATCAATACATTGAATATAAGAGATCTATGCAATACAAATACAGAGAAAAGGACTTGAATGTGAAACTATGTCGCAATTTTCATGGAGTCAGTGAACCATGAAGACAAGGTCAAGGTCATCTGAAACATGTGATGCTGGAAAGCTCATAACCTAAGGTATCTGTGGACCAAAGATGATCTGTGTATGTATTACAGTTAAAAAGTTATTAAGGTTTTAGCAAAAGTTTACAATGCCACCGCCGCCGCCGGAAAGCAATACCTATGTCTTGCTTTCAGCGACTTTCGTCACTGGCGAGACAAAAAGCCTTCCACTCACATCATTATTTTTTGTGACCCCAAATGAAAATCTACAAATTAACTTGATGTGGCAAAAGAGGCAGAAACACTAATTTAAGCAAACAAAGCATCCATCATCCATCCCCAATATCCAACACTCAAGCTAAGCATATTCCATTCCAAAGCCAATTTGTTCAATAAATACAGTGAAAAATATACCTGTGGCAGGATTCTTTGTCTGGTATGTTTTTCTACCATCTGGCTTCACCCATTTACCATCAATAAAAAGTCCAAATTCTCCTTTATCATGATCATTAAGCCATGCCTGTTAATATTACAACATGAAACTAGTAACATTCATATAAATATTGTACTTATTAAATGTACACATATTTAAAAGTAATAGAGTTTTCTTTGTCATATTAATATGTTTTTCAATGTTCCCAGATTCTCGGACTTTGTTGAATGATCGTTTTATTGTATGTTTCATGTTGATTGTAACAATTACAAATACTTCTTCATATCATCTCTCTATGTAGATGGTCACCCTTACCCTCATTTTGTACCGATCTAAAAGATTTTAAGTGGTAAGGCAAAACATAGGTAATCAACGATTACAAAGTTTGCCTCGTTATGGCACATGGTCAGTGACCTTGTTTTGCCTGTGAAGATGACCCATCAATTAAAACTAGAGCTGTCGCCAAATCGCAGCTAGCTATACCACCTGCTAATTGAACCCTGAATCAATATGGCAAGTGTCAATTTAAATGTGTGTGTACACAGTACAAATGTGGACACAATGATATACCACCTTTTTTTCCAGAAAATATTTAAACACAAATTATCTCCCCTTAAAAATTTTGTGCAGCAACCATATGATTTCATGCACAATTTCAGGTGGTATACTCCATCGGTGTAACATTTCATCAAAATACCACTACCCTTTTAAGTTTATAATACACCATTAGACGGTATGGGCTCATCCATTTTATGTAGATAACATGCAATACAGATTTAAAATCATGGCTGCCGGTGATTGGTTGTAAATATACTTGAATTATATTTTTTGTCTGAAACTACATAGATTTGGTAATGTTTTGGAACTAATATAATATTTTTATCCCCGCACTTTTTTGAAGAAAATGCGGGGATATTGTTTTGGTCCTGTCCGTCCATCTGTCCGTTAGATGGACCTTGTCAGTGGAACTCCTCGCACATTTTTGGAAATAGTGTTTTAATTTTGTTATAGAATTGTTGCATATATGCTGCAGATGCGCAATAGGCTTTCGGATTTTTGATATTGGTCTTGGTGCAAACAAGAGGCCCCAAGATGTCTGTTTTATATATGTGAGCTTGTCAGTAGAACTCCTCCTTCATATTTGGATTTAGTGATATAATTTTGTTATAGAATTGTTGCATATATGCTGCAGATGCGCAATAAGCATTCGGATTTCTGATATTGGTCTTGGTGCAAACAAGAGGCCCAAATGTCTATTTTATATATGTGAGCTTTTCAGTGGAACTCCTCCTTCATTTTTGGGTTTAGTGTTTTAATTTTGTGATAGAATTGTTGCATATAGTCTGCAGATGTGCAATAAAGTTTCAGAATTTTGATTCCGGTTCCGACTTTGGTAAATTTCCTGAAAGTCTCAAAGACCACTTATTTCTTGGAATTCTACCTAGCAACCATACATGTAGTAATTTGTTCAATTAGGCCTAACATTTTCACCAATTGAATTTTCAAAAATATTTGATTCCAAGTTTGGTAAATTTCCTGAAAGTCTCAAAGACCACTTATTTTTTGGAATTCTACCTAGCAACCATACTGTTAGGATTTGTTTCTATTTGGGCAAACATTTTCACCAATTGGTTTTCAAAAATGTTTGATTCCAATTTTGGTAAATTTCCTGAAAGTGTCAAAGACCACTTATTTTTTGGAATTTTACCTAGCAACCATACTGTTAGGATTTGTTCATATTAGGGCAATCATTTTCACCAATTGGATCTACAAAATAATTGATTCCAAATTTGGTAAATTTCCTGAAAGTGTCAATGACCACTTATTTTTTGGAACTCTACCTAGCAACAATAGTGTTAGGATTTGTTTCGATTAGGGCAATCATTTTCACCAATTGGATTTTCAAAATAATTGATTCCAAATTTGGTAAATTTCATGAAAGTCTCAAAGACCACTCATTTTTGGAAATTCTACCTAGCAACCGTATATCCTTGTATACTTTCTTAGTAAAAGTAGTGACTATCAATAATTTGATGTTAAAAATGTTGAGGAAAATTACCCCAAGGGTCAATAACGACTGTTTTCTGTGTCAAACAAAAGAGTGCGGGGATGGCCATCTTTTCTGATGGCACCACTTCTAGCTATTCTTGTCCTGCCTTATAAGGGAATTTTTATTTCAGTCGCAATTTTTTGTTGGATTTTTTTGCGAGATTGGCGGTTGTCACTAAAAACCGAAATTTACTGTAAGAAGAGCCGTGGCATGCCCCTGTTTTTTTTCTAGCATAAAGTTTTGTCAGATGACGTACTTTCATAATAAAAAATGATTTTGAGCCAAAACTCTTTTGACAAATTCCGAGGAGCAGGATTCGTAACTATTGTCGCCTATGGGAAAACTAATGGTGTATTGTAACCTTAAGAGGACATGCACTGACAAGGTTCGTCCCCTCTTTTTCAATAAAAATATTACAGATAAATTATCTCCCTTTCAAATTTCAGGCAGAAACTATATTGATTCATGCACATCTTCAGGTGGTTTACTATGACTGTGTAACATTTCATCAAAATCCAAGCAGCCATTTAGGGGAACATGCGCCGACATGGTTCATCCCCCCCCCCCTTTCTGGAAAATATTCAAAGACGAATGATCTCCCCTCTAAATTTCGTAGAGCAACCATATTATTTTATGCATATGTTCAGGTGGTGTACTACAACTGTGTAACATTTCACCAAAATCCAAGCAGCTGTTTAGCAGAACATGTGCTCACAAGGTTCATCCCCCCTATTTGCCAGAGAAAAATTCAGACAAATTATCTCCCCTTCAAAGTTTCGGACAGCAACCATATTACTTCATGCACATCTTCATATGGTGTACTACAACTGTGTAAAATTTCATAAGAATCAAAGCAGCCTTTTAGGAGAACATGCGCTGACAAGGTACATGGACGTACAGACAGGGTGATTCCTATATATCCCCCAAACTTTATTTGGGGGTATAATAAATGTATAAACATGGTAAAATAGTTCTACTTTATACAGAGACACATGCATGTGCAAGGTTACATGATCCTACCATGTACAGTGACTGAGACATGAACTTGGACGTTAACTTGAATGCAAGTCTCTCAAGCGGAAAATGTGGGTGTGGGGTGATAGTGACCTAATTTTACCTGGATGCTGACCTACTATCAAAGATGCATAAATGTGCAAGGATAGATGATCCTACTACTTATAGTTAGTGAGATATGAACTTGGATGTTACATACAATAACGTACCCTAAGTTCACTACGTTCCCGTGAGGGTTACGACTTGGTCCCATTACCCCTAATGGAGCAAAATTTGTTTCAATTTGCAAGTGAAATACCTACTGATGTGCATGTATAAAAATAATCAAATTTTACTGCTTATGTTTCTTATATTTCTGTGAAAAAATCTCCTTTAGTGGCTCAAAACGATCTTTTTTGAAATGCGTTTTCAAAACTGTTTTCCAAGTTTCGGCCATTTTGAAATTCATTTTGAAGAATATGGTCTGATGTACATGTATGGTTTTAAAACCAAATCCAGACATTTCCGGATAATGTTAATGTTATATTCCGGTCTATGACCTACATTGATTTGCAGAATCCGTAGCAGCATTTTATGATTTTATTCATTAGTCTCTGTCAAACTTGTAATTTACTTTTCAGATTTTCAATTTAATGTGCAACACTTTTCATAAGGAAGAATATGCACATTTTTGATTGATTAAGGAGGAAAAATGTTAATTTGCAGATTTATTACTTTCAAAAGTCTGATAAGCTCATAAACCATTATTTCGCCCAGTGTGAATCACACCCGGGCTGCTCCATTACAGGTAATGGGACTACAACACTCATGGGAACGTAGTGGTCAGAGGGTTACATTATCGTATCTACTTGGATGTATACTCGAATGTAAGTCACTCAGGCAGAAAATGTGGGTCAAAGTGACCTAATTTTGCCTGAATGCTGCCCTACCATCAGAGATGCATGCATGCACAAGGATAGATAATCCTAGTAGGAAGCGAAGCTTCCATATATTTTGGAAACTGCAATTTTGTTCCCAATACTATGAGTTGAAAAAATCCCTGCGTCGAGAGTTATCGTTCTTGGAAATATACGCAAATGGACACATCAATCTTTCAGAGAAGATTTCTAGAATATGTGTAAAAAATAAAGCATATGAATACGTTGCTTGATGGCCATTCAAACATGTTGATGGTAAAATCGAAATGAAGAAAACAGAATAAAAACAGTTTTACTGGGGAATTCTGGTACGAAACTAAAGACATATAAATCCCTTCGGAATCCCGCTGCATCGAAAAGGGTCATGATAATAACCGAGAAATTACGAATGAATTTATGCAACCATGACAACGATAAAGCGGATCAATATCGTTACGCAAGAATTTTGAGTATATTTGTTTATACGCTAAATTACAACTTATACACAGTCATGCAGTATAGAAAAGACGCCAGGAAAGGTTTTGTCAGCAAACTAAATGCAGCTATGTAGTTACTTCGCGACGGTTGTTTTCACTGCTTATTGATTGATCATTGACATTGCGACGACAAGTAAGTTGCATCCATTGCTCATAGCATACGTTCAGGACTGGCATTTATTCATCGAACGTATCCATACAATCCATTTACAGGGAATCCAATCAAAATATGAAGTCTTACCTTGATGCAGAGCGTTGACAATGCTCACTCCTTTGTCCCAAATTTTGACTCCTGCTTGGGGACTGCATCTTGTTATATACTGACGTATATTTGACCAAAAACTTTCCAAATAAAATGGCATTATGCTTTTCAATAACATAATGCTCAAATGATTAAGAAAATTCGCCAAAACAACAAGCGTCTGCTGCCCCGGAAATATACTTCCAGCCATCAAGGATCGATAACTGCAATAATCAAAGGGCTTGAAGTACTGTGACTGGGAGTTGCGTCAGGATGTAGCATGTTGGAGTCATATATAAATATATGAAAATATGAACAAATGTCACGACAAGTAAATGTTTTTTTTTCAGTGGAACTTGACTTCATTCCATTATAGAAAGACCTATTTTTTAATGATTATATGGTAATTTTTATTTATTTTCAATTTTATTTTATCGATATAAAATATTTGAAATTGAATCAATCAATAAAATACCAATAAATATTTTTTTGATTAATGGCAGGAATGTCAGGGCAAGTGCATAATTTAAGTTCTAAAATTTGAGAATTGGAAGCAGTGTAGAAATATGTGTTATTCTCTGCACATAGTCAATTAGAAGCTTTATCTATCTGATATAAACTAATAATACCAGTAACTGCTGGGAGAGGTTACTCAGTAGGGAAGAGTGGGGACGGGTATTGTTACACCGTCTAAATCATGGACAAAAACAGAGGATCCCACAATTTCAGATGGGCATTTAGGTACAAACTAACAAATAAAATGGGTAGCCTTTTTATGCATCCTATCCCATGTTTGGTGTAGTGTCAAGGAATTAAGTCAGTATTATAAGAGCGGTAGTAGCAAAAAATGCATACAATAAAATATAAAAAATGAATAAATAAACCTTACCCCCCCCNCCCCCCCCCCCCCCCAAAAAAAAACAAAAAAAAAAAAACAAAAACAAAAACAAAACAAAAAAAACACACTTTAATGATATAAACTAAGTTTAAGTTATTATCATTATTTCGTAACAAGCCCTTGTGTTCAGTGCAGAGGAAATTAAGAGGAAATTAAAACCTTGTGAATCCAACAATGCGAAAGATGTAAGAAAGCTGATAGACATGAAGTTTAAGTATCATAGCAGTGTAATTTTTGCCTGGGAATCATATTTGTCATATTATATAAACAAACTCTTTTATGTTGGCGATATCTATCAATAATGCTCAGAGCTTCTTTTCACGTGCGCACTTCTAAACACAATTCATTTTTTTTAAATTACGTTTCACAATCTTCAAATACTATATTTTTGGATGAATTGTGTCGTACTGTTTCGTCTTCATTGGCGGACAAACCTGTTTACTTGATTTTTACCACAATAACAATAATCATTATTTGATCTTAAACTTTGAACACATGCAGCGTAAGGGAAATTAACCCTTGTTACATATGAATTGTCCAATGCAAGCCTAAATTTGACTGCAGTCTGGCCCGTTAATACCGCGGTTTGTCTGTTGTTAATCGCCGTGGTGAATGGCACACAGGCACTTGTTTCGGAAAAAAATACCCCGGAGGGTATTTTTTTCTGAAACTAGTGCCTGTGGAATGGCACCGCGGCTGATAAAGTCTTCAAAAAGGGGTTCCAATGGAGTTCCATAAAAAGGGGTTCCTGTCAATTTTTCTCCAGTTTTTATTGAGTGTGCCTAAATTTTGCATGAAATTTTTAAAGTTTTTTTTTTGCAAAAAAAAAATCACGGGGTCTATTCCAGAACACCTCCTCCGTGTGATCCGTTAAACAACCGAATTGCCCTGAGTGGCCGTCAGTGAACCAACCTTTCTTGCTTTCCTTTGAATGAAACCTTCTAAAATCGTATAAAAAAAAACTGACGACCACAAATAGTTTAAGGAAAAATAAGGTTTGTACATTTTTTGCTTTACTTTGTCAGTACTTTTGGGTAAAGATTGAATAATTTATTAACTTTTGTCAATACAAATGTAACTATTCTGCAGGCGAGTCATTACCTATGGCTATGCCAAAGCAAAGGTGCAGCTTTAAAGTGAGGTAAAACTTGAAAGATATACATATTTTTTAATTAATTGGGTCGAGAACATACTGTTTGTAATGTTGTAAAAACCAATGCCAAACCCTATCATGTTCACTTACTTTGAAAAATCGGTAGAAAACAAAACCATCTCGTCAGTAGTACGATGAAGTTGAAATTTAGGAGACGTCGCTCAGGAGGTTGCTTCTTTTTTAAGTGATAAATATTTTTGGGTAGAAATATGTCCGGGGGATAGTTATTACTAGGAAACTAAAGTCCATGGACAGACATTCCTGGGAAAATGAATCCAGGAGGACATATATTTCTAGGAAAATATGTCCTCGGACAACTATTCTTAGTAAAATAAATGTGCGGACATATCTTTCTATTAAATTTATTCCGTCTGGACACATTTTCCTGACGGACATATTTTACTGCTACAGTACTTTAAATGAAAAAGACATTATAAAATGTTTTTACACGATTTATGCCTGTATTTCATACTTTATGTCTCCTTTACTGAAAGATATCCCGAATGAAACAAGTGCCTGTGATTATACCATATATTTACACGCTTAATATTGATTTCTATTTCTGTGCTTTGTATCTGTCTAGTGTCATTGCTTTGTGGGGGGGGGGTCTTTTGTGTCTGACGTCATTTTGTTTCTGTGTTCTCGTTTTGGCCATGTCTTTGGACTTCGATTTTTTGTAAATTTCACTCCTTTGTACCTTCGGTATTCGACTGCCGTTGTTTGACAACGCATAACACAAGGAGTCCCAGCTGCATCACATAAAATATTCAAGCTGTAATATCCTTTACCGGGTGGATCATTAGTCGTGCTTCAGAAAGGATGGTTCCAGTTGGGTTTAAGGAGAGTGAAGTTCAGTGATTTTTTTTGTTGTTGATTTTTTGCGTTTATTCAGCATGATTTTTTTTTTCATAAAAAGTCCATAAGCCAGATCCTTCTCTTTTGTTCTAATAATGCCATCTTCCTATTGTCCCTGATAAATACTGACAAAGGGAATGCCTACAGTATACAACAGTTTTTCAGCAAGTGAATTCAGCTTCGCTTCCACCTAGGTTATACCTATCCTCATATTACTTATAGGAAGGTTGGTTCTTAGTTTTTGTATTTAAAATTTCATGTCTGCGGCAACAAAACAACTAGTTTTATAACATAACATATCAAATCAAGCCATCTTTGCTAAGTGGGTTAGGGTGTCCTTGATTTTGACAAATGTGTGGTGGCTTGCAAATTAGAGTTTTTTGCCTGTCAACATCTTTGCAACTGTTTAACAGTTGCAAGAGGCTGTGTAGTATTAACCTTGACAACATTGTCTGCCTCTGGGGCAGGGCCATAATCCATGCTCTTAAAGATTTCTGCGACGGAGTTTACAGGGGCACTTTTCGTGTCAGCTGCCATTTCGGTTGTTTGTTGTTCTCTAGATTTTTCCACTTACGAGAAATAGGTCCGAAATCTACGAAGAAACGCATGCCTTTTACGTCATAACATGGCAGCCGCCACAGACAAAATTTTCGAATAACTTTGGTGAGTTTTATGTCGTTATTTCAATGTTTCTGGCGTAAGTATATGTTCGAACCAATTACAAGTCGTTCAGTTGAAAAATTAGTTGCATGTAGCCTTTCAAGATTGAGAAGCGTGGCTTCAGAGAAAAAAAAATCATGTTTCTTTTTTATGTTGTTTGAAGCAAGAAGTAATAAATTTGGAACTTTGATCCCTGAAGCAAAAAATAACATATCTGAAACTGAAATACAAAAATATGCAGTCAGAAAAAGTGAGGATTATAAGGGGTGAAAAATAAAAGTTTTGAAAAATATCTTGAAGACTGTTTGTTTATGTGGGTATTCATGCATGGACATGTTCATACAATAAAGCATGCATTGTTTATTGCACATTTTATTGTTAAAAATAAAAACAAACAGTTTTCTTGTTCTCATTTAATTGATATGAAGCTAAGTATTGACTTGAAGATTAAATGTAAAGACCTGTTGTTCAAACAAAAGGTGGACAACTCGGAATATATTTGGAACATCAATATTATATATGTTAGTGACCTAAAATCATGAATATGGTATATACATGGTCAGTAAATTTTATATTGGGCGAGAGGTCACTTATATAATATACTGTGTAATGTTTATATCCTAACGATAGTCCATTAATTAAAGATGTGAAAATTTGAAAAAAAATCCCAATAAACATCTTGATGTTTACACGATATGACATTGGGCCAAATAAAAAAAAATATGTGTGTTTCCGATTACCCGACCGACCCTAATTTTCCCTTCCCACCCTAGCATTTTTAAGGCAGGTTCTCTGCCTTCTAGCTGTCAGGTAAAGCCATCTTGAAAAAAGTCTGTTTCAACCAGACTCTTACATTAAGGAGAGTACTTTGTATGAAAAGAATCGGAATGATCCAGACTATCGTTAAAAACGCGTACGGCTTACCAGTTATTCATACGAAGGCACAAAAAATAATCCATTCATGTGGCGATACAGTGTCCATTTCATGATCAACTACATCGTTTTATGTGTTTATTGTATTTATTTAATATCTTTTAAGAGATACTTTGCTTTTTTAATCTCAGAGCACTTAAACTGACAATCGAAATTCACGATTCGGTTCATTCATAAAAATTTCCTGTGGCGCGCAGTTTTTATGAATGGATACATAGTAACTTCTAGTTTCGCTGTTGTAACCAGAGTTGTTAACCCTCCCGGTCTCACCGTGAGGCTACCGGTTTCGGCAGCCGGTCTCACGTCTACCGATATGCATCTGAAAGCTCCCGATATTAAAATTTTCTCTCAAAAATATTTTTCCGTTACACCGGAAGTAAATATTGGCTGTTCCAATCACACCCTG
>MJUU01048831.1:51442-72956 GCA_002080025.1 Modiolus philippinarum
GAGGTAAACAAAGGCCCCGCCTAACGAGATTACGCGAGAACACGAATCAGCTGTGTATTAAGGACAAAATGGCGTCGCCTCTGCGAAAAGGGTAGATACAAATCAAAATTCCAAAATAAATGGATAAAAGAGATGGACTTTTTGAGCAAGAGTGATAAATATATACACGCAGTGTTTCTGTTGTATGGCATAACCTTTGCCTTAGTGCACGGAGGATGAAATGACGTTGTTCGCCATAGAGAAACAGAGGGACACAAACGTAGTGCTCGACTTCGGACTCAAAATGCTGAAATTCTGTTTACATATTTGTATGTCTTGTATGTTTTGTCATTGTATTTGCTTGGCCCCTATGGGCGTAAATTTGCAAATAAAGTTATTATTATTCACAGTAACTCGGTGTTTTGTTATTTGTAGCTGAGCACAACCTACCATTCTCAGTAGCTTGCACTGATGAGACATAAGTTGTCAAAATGCCCATATGTAGATAGTAAATTTACAGTGACTTCGTTATTGAGTTATTTAATCATATGCAAAAATAATGAAACTTAAGAACTAGATGACTTGACAGAGGAAGTGACAAAATTGGAAATATTAACATTAATTAAACCACCAAGTGTTACACTTGTACTCAGCCTTGTACTTTGGAATACTTACATGTACGTATACCAACAAAGAGGAGCAAGACAATGAAATGTAAAAATAGAGTTTTAAATAAATTGCCAACAACCCATATAAAAACTGAAAAGACAACCTAAACCGGGAAGGAAAATTTCGGATTTTAATTCTTGAAAAACAGTAATAATTACAGAACTTCTGGAATACCCAGGAACCTGCCTTAACAGCATTCCATGCTTTGATTTCCATACTTTAAAATGTTCTTGTGCGACCTCCATCATTTTAGCGGTAGTCTTCCGTTATGTTGGAAGCAACACCACTCAAATGTGTCTATTTCTATAACCGCTAGCATTATTCATCAGCAAATGCATGAAGAATTGTTAAAATCAACAGGATTCCCGACTCTGTCGTCAAATCCGCCATTTTTACTCATCTGATTTACACTTCCTGTTTTAGCGGTATGACTAAATACTGGAAATATGGCAATGACTTACATACAATGCAACGGACTAAAAATACGTAGCAAAAAAAAACAAACTTTTTGCCCACCTACCGACCCTATTTTCAGATTCCATATTTTTTTTTGGCCTCATGTAATGGCTGCCACTCACTACATATTGTTTAGTCACCCCATATGGAATACAGACCTGTCAAGTGTCATGCAATCCACGTGAGACTCACACGATGCTTTTGCAAATTTGGGGCAAATTCCTTTATCTTTTAATTTTTTCCTTTGATCTGATCTTTGACAATTTTGGCAAATCAGACACAAGGCAATTTTCTAAACTTGACAGGTCTGGGAATATGTGCAGTCAGCATGTGACGTCTTTTGGCCATTCAGCGTTTGAGGAATTTACAAGAGGTAGGATATTAACATCATATCTGATGGTTAATATAAGACAGAGTAAATTGCAGTTTGAACATGTTGAAATATCAATTTTTTACATAGATTATGTAGGTTAACATCGATAATGTCACGCCTTAGATTTGGGTAAAAAAAAATCAACCAATCGGATTGGTCAGTCCAGCATTGTTATGTCTAGTCAGGACTCGGATAAGAGAATAATCCATGATACAGCATTTATTTTTTGTTGTGTACTAGCATGACTAGTATGACATTTTGAAATTTGTTATATAAATTATCTTGTAAATTAAATCAAACTTTGTGAATAAATTCCATAAGAAAGTCTTAACCCAAAAAAATTTTCAACCTTTTGAAAGAAGGGAAATATACATGTGTATGTTACGGGTGCAAGCTATGGTCTTTTGGAAGAGCGTCGAAAAGGAATGTCACATTTTAAAAGTTCGGGATTGTGTCACACTTAATTGTATTATATTCTCTTATCCAGACATCAAGAGATGTATATGCTCTCTATATATTTCAGTTATGGTGTACTTGTTAGCAAGAGAATTATACTATCATTCTTTCAAATTTTTGGCATTTATTTTTGTAATATCAAAATTTAATTACATGTATAACCACCTGTTTAAACATGTTAAAGTGCCTACATCTCACTATTTTATAGTGCCAAGTTTTCTTACAATCTACTTGATGAGTGCCCTGTGTTTGTTTATAAAATGAGATAAGATACATTTTATTTCCAATTAAGGCTATATGTTGTAATTGTCCACTAGCTTAAGACATTAGTGCTATTGTCGGGCAATGGATGACATTGATTGTAAGAGCACTTTTGCCAGTGTAATTAATGTTTGTTGACAATCACATATCCATGACCAGCAAAGACATGGATGTAGCATTGTTCGACATTTACAATTCTGCTCAGCCGTTTTGAATTTTCTACGAGGTACTTGTATGAGCAAAGCTCATTGTTGAAGGCCTCATGGTGACTTCAAGATGAAGAACAATAATAAAATCGTTGTTCCTTTGTTTGTATTTACCATGTATTTTTAGAGACTTTGTCTCATGCATTTGCTCCAGTCCATATCCTTTCATTCATTATCGGGGCTGCCTTTAACTACATGTAAATTGGCGGTGAAAAATTCAAAATTTTACCATTTATCTATGTAACTTTAACTTTCATTTATTCATTCATTTTTCAAGATATTTTTATGAAACTTGGAAAATACATTTAGAACCCCAAAAAGTCCCCAATATTAATATCATATCCAAATTTTGGGATCATAGCTACTGTAATGCCGAAGATAATTACAATTTAAAATATTGATTTTTTTGCGTACATTATATAGGTAAACTTTGTTAGCTTCACCATGCTGTATATATATATATTGGGATATATCATATGATTAAAATCCTCGAATCTGATTGTTCAATTCAGTACTGTGATGTCATTCCGGATAAGAGAATAATCCAGAGGAAACCTCAACTGATCACTGTAAAGAAAACAGTTATTGGAAACAAAGCCATTTTTTTAGAATATCGGTAGAAAAAATAGCTTCTTTACACAAAAAGAAGCTCTTTATTATAATGTACTTAAATATTGTACATTGTACAAGATATAAAACCTTTTTATTTGTTTCATTTGCAACACACAGAAACTTTCAGCATGTTCAGTGCAAAATATGTATGTTTAAATAACAAAATACTGATTGCGAAATTACTGTGAATTTAAAACGTTTGATTTGAGTCTAGAATCCTGAATTCCAGAAATCTGAGTTGAATACTGGACTCTTGTGTTATTGCAGGTGAAAACGATCATCTCAGATATATATATATATATACCAGTATTAGAAGGAATGACTAGAATCCTGACCTGTTGAAATAAATATATACCACCTAAAACAAACTATTTATGAAATTGAAGTATACCTATAATGTATAAACTGTCCTACATGACAATTCTTTAACTAAATTTTTATTGAAGAAAAACAATTAACCTGAAGCGCTACAAATAGATCTCCCTTAGCTCAAAAAAGTTAATTAATTAGTGATTCCCTCTCAATGTATTGATGTACTGATTTCTTTCCTGCAGTATTAGACTTTTTCTGGTGCGAACGCGACTCAAAAGTCCTGCATTGTACATGTCGAAATTTATTATTGCAATCAGCAAACAAAATGGTGACACCCAGATATATTCAATTGTGTTATCAAGTTTGATATAATGATAAATAAACAACCAGATCACTAGTTTTGGAAATCTGATAAAAAAATCATAATCGATTAATCGGATGTACCTTCCGATTTGATTATCGATTAAAATTGGATATCCTTATAGTGCTTATAGAGTTTGGTTTTAACCATGTTTGCTATGCTTTCGTATTGCATAAATTCAAACACATTGATTTTCACTGTCCATTAATATTTGAATGACCTGTTGTACTCCCATACATGAGACATATAACAGTGGAATATTTTGAGAACAATTCTAATTAATATGCATAATATGCTATGAGAACTCCTCTTCTGACAAACAATTTCATTACTATGCTTCACCCATTCTAGTATTATGAGACTGAAAAAGTACCTTTTATTAAAAAAAAAGATAATTTTCTGCAAAATTTAACTGGCATCCGATTATCAATTATTGAAAATCATAATCAATTAATCGATTTTATGTTGAAAATCGATCGATTATCGATTATAATCGATCATCGGAACATCACTACAGATCACCACATCCATCTAATTCTATAATAATATCATAGGAGTAAAATAAGATGTATCACCTGTTATTGAAATATGATATCCCTACAATTCAAATGTAAGGTAGTTTTTTCACCATATATTTCAATTGCCAGAGTGGTCCCTTTCTCAGACCATATAGTTAATACAGATGTACATAGGATTATTATGTTTGAACTTTGAGATCATATGATTCATATCAAATATTTCATAAGTACAGCATATTGTTAACATTGTTTTGTCAGTAGTAGATAGAAGGAGAGTACATGTACATGTACATGTATATGTACACTACTGGTACTTGTATCTGTAGTAGACTTATGACCAAACAAAATATTTAAACTTCAAACAATTTTCTTTCCCTGATATTTGGTTTGTGTCTGAACAGACATGACAGATACTAATACATTTTGTATTTCACATTATAGAGTTGAACTTCTTTTTACATCCTGTTGATATTTTTTTTACCATTAAATATAGGTTTTATATCTGTTATAGAGTGAATGTTGATTATTGAAACAAAATTCAAAAAGTTTAAAGTATTCCACAGACTAGATGTAAGATATACATTGAAAATATTCGAAATGAATGGTTGTACTAAATAGACATCATTCTGATTCGTCCTAGACTCCCAGCCCTAATGCAAATGTACATGTAATGGATCACTGGTAAAACTTTTAATAAAAGGATCTGTAGACTTGCAGAGCTAACACTCTCAGCATGCACATGTCCTCATCTGGTGACTTCAGACCTGTTTGACTGAAGCATAAAGCATTTAAATCGTAGTGTATAACTTGCCCAGGCCAATAAGTTAAAAAAACACTTGCACATCGTTGGACACTCAAGATCAGTCACACCCGCACTACTCCACCAAGTTTCAGAGGATGATCCTAGTGGGGCCAGTCCTTCCCTCAATCTCAAGAAAAAATTATACAGAATTTGTGAATGTATCATAAATTAAATCAAATAGACAAATTTCCTTCTATTTATAAATGAAACAAGTCTTATAGGAATTGGTTTGAAAAAAAGTTGGCTTTACCCTTCAAAGTACATGTTGTGAATATACGTGAGCATGTGTTTCATTCTAGTGTTTGTGCATATATATTGTATATACATGTGCATTGAAGTAATGTTGATGAATACTCCTAGCCTCATGGGGACTGCTACATTATTAGTCATTGCAAATTACATGAAAAATTGTGGACTTGTCCTGAAGCAGTTAGTATGACATGCATTAGCCATAGGATTTACATCAAATTAAATACAATTAAAGAATAGAATATAATATATGGATATAATAATATTTCTGTTCTTTGTAATGTAGAAGTTGGAAGCCTTTGTTGTCTCAGTTCCCCTTGTCCTTTTTTTCCATTTTTGACTCAGTCTCCATTACCTTTCTACATGTAATGTATTATGATTGAAAAAATTTCAACTAAACAGGCACTGAATCAATAAAACCTCAAGGGATTAAAGTCCAAATCATTGAATGGCTAAGATTACATACATGTACATGTAGAATAATGGGAGTTTTGTTTCTGATAAAAAGAATATTATATTGTTGCCAATATTGGACGAGCCCATTTAAAGCGAGTCTATTATTGAAGACAATATTAGATGTATTATAAACAAACATCTGTTTATTCTTTTCATTGGTAATTTTAAACTAAATCATTTGATAGGACAAAATTTGAAAAAAAAATCAATTTTCAAGTAATCAGGAAATTGACTATTGATTACTAAAGAAATTGGTACAAACCAAAACAGTATTGGACATGTTGGAGATGTACATACATGAGGTGCTGATTGACAACAAGGCCTGGCCTAACATTCTTTTATTTGTGTATTCGAGCAGTAGCAAATATTTGTTCCAAGTGATCCAAATTACTGATAAAATTCCACTGAAGCCTAAATTCTGAGTAAACTTACACTGACAGTATAGGTCTTGCTTTTTAAAGATCAAGAGTTCAGAAAGCATTTTAATATCTAGAAATCCTGTGTAATATATCTTTAGTATGTGTACATTCATTGTAGTGCACATGCATGTGTGCTCTTACATGTACTACCTCCTACAGAGCCCCTCTAATTGACATAGGAACATCTGACAGTAATGAGAAGCAGATAATAAGATTTGTCTTGTCTTTTGAGATAGTATCTCTGCAGTGATGTTGTCAGATTATGGGAGGAGTTGCTGGTGTGTTGTTGGGAAGTTGTGGAGAAGTATGACTTTGATGTAATTTTTCCCCCCTTTATAAGATTTACTTCCTGGTTGGCTTAATAGAAATGCATGCAAAATTCTTTCATTAAAATATCTACCAGTACTACTACTAGTGCCTATATAGACTTGACATATGAATGAAATGATTTGATACTAGTAATGGATCGGACTTGAACATTTTTGGGGTTAAAGAAAATTATTGCATGGGTACTACCCGGGGGTACTAGTACTCGTCTTGATTTAGGATTCATGAACAGACAGTGGAAGCCTCTTGATACCACTGCCAATTTTTTAGATATAACAGATTTCTAGGAACAAAATTGTACTGTCCTTAAAAGCCAGAGTTGTTCCCACTTTTCATGTTTTTAAAAATCAGAATGCACAAAATAATTGCCAAAATATTCAAAGAATTTTCAAATTAATTATTTCCATTATTAAAGTTACATAATATATTAGAAGATGTATTTTTTTAAAGAACAATAAGCAGGTGGTAAAACTATTACATGTAAATTTGCCAAGTTTTATAGAAAAAGCAGCACTATATATTTCACAACAAAGAAAAATAACTTTCTGGTTTATATATCTAATGTAAATATCATATAATAATGTTTTTGTCAGAAAACATGGCAACCTCACCTGGAAGTATTTTTGATTTGTTGTCTGATACAAATGTTGAGGTTAATTTGCAAAGTGTAGTGACAGAAACTGACCAGTTTTTCGAATTGAAGGGGTCTGAAATGGATATATAAACTGGGAAAATGGGAAATTATTCCAGTCACAATCAGGATACAAATGGAAACAAACAAGTGTTGAGTAAAACAAAAGAAGTAGGTACATGTAAAAGTGATGTGTTAACTTAAATACATGTTCATGTCTTTTATGTGAGGTTCATGATCAATTTTTAGATAGTTTTTTTTTTAACTGTAAGCTTAAAATTTCAACATCTGGTGAAACTTCAATTTGTAAAGTGATGTCCACAGCAAGTTTGTATTTTTATAATTATTCAAATCTGGCACCGTTGTAGGGTTGGCGTGAGGGATGTGCAACCGCTTAAAACACAAAAAATATAAATATTTAGGGTAAAATCAGGGTTTTAACCAGCCTTTGTCTAAAAAATTTCATGTCTTGCTACCCTCAGCATTTTTTTTAGCTAACCTGGCTATAACCATGGTGAACTTTTGCCATCATTTTCAGTGATTTTGTAAACCTTGTTTTACTACCTTTTAAAGGCTGTTTCCCTTGGAACTTTTTCCCAAAATTGACCACAGCTACTTTTTAGCTCACCTGACCCGAAGGGTCAGTGTGAGCTATTGCCATCACTTGGCGTCCGTCGTCCGTCCGACGTCTGTTAACTTTTCACATATTCATCTTCTCCTCTGAAACCACTGAAGCAAATTCAACCAAACTTTACAGGAATGATGTATGGAAGGTCCTTTACAAAGATTGCTCATTTCGTTCCGATCCGATAAAAAACATGGCGCCAGCGCGGAACTTAGGTTTAACATTGGACCCTATGGGAAAAATCACATTTTCATCTTTTGCTCTGAAAAGGCTGATGCAAATTGAACCAAACTTTACAGGAGTGATGTACTTGAGGTCTTTAACAAAGATTGCTCATTTCGTTTCGATCCAGCGAAAAACATGCCGCCAGCACGGAACATGGTTTAACATAGGACCCTATGGGAAAATCACATTTTCATCTACTCCTCTGAAACCACTGAAGCAAATTCAACCAAACTTTACAGAAATGATGTATGGAAGGTCCTTTACAAAGGTTGCTCATTTTGTTTCGATCCGATAAAAAAACATGGCCGCCAGCACGGAACTTAGGTTTAACATTGGACCCTATGGGAAAAATCACATTTTCATCTTCTGCTCCGAAAAGGCTGATCGATGCAAATTGAACCAAACTTTACAGGAATGATGTTCTAAAGGTCCTTATGTACTAAGTAGATTGCCGAAAATTTTCCGATCTAATGAAAAACATGGCGGCCAGCACGGAACATGGTTTACCATAGGACCCTAGGGGAAATCACATTTTTATCTACTCCTCTGAAATAACAGAAGCAAATCCAATCAAATTTTACAGGAATGATGTATGGAAGGTCCTTTACAAAGATTGCTCGTTTCCTTCCAATCCGCTAAAAAACATGGCCACCAGTGCAGAACATAGTTTAACATGGGACCCTATGGGAAAAACATATATTTGCTATCTCCTCTGAAGCTACAGAAGCAAATTCAACTAAACTTTGCAGGAATGGTCATGCATGGCATATAAGCATTTTGTCAGGTGAGCGATACAGGCTCAGTCTCTGAGCCTCAGTTTTCTTCCCAATTGTGTTCACAAAAATTCCCAAAAAGAGTGAGATCGCATATTAAATTCTTCCAAATCATTAATGTAGTAAATAAATACTTTTTTACGTGAATATATTGCATTGAAGTGTCCCTACAGTGTATCCAATCCCGAAAACCATTTCATGGAACGGTTTTACAGAAATCAATGTTTTAAGTTAATTTCCCAATTTATCAAAAATTATGCTATATTTTCCCAATCGAAAAGGCACAGGCAGTTTTTAAAAAAAGGCAACAAAATCACTGAATTTTTGTCTGTCTGTTTGTCAACAGTCTGGCATAAACTTTTCATTCAAAGATCTTCTCTGAAACTACACGGCCAATTGAAACCAAACCTGGCCACAATAATATAAAAAAGTCTTTAAATTGTCCAATGCTCAAAAAGTTGTTTTTCAGATCCGTGCTATTATAAGAATATACAAGATGGCCGCCAGTGGGAAAAATAGTTTTCACAATATGGACCCTGTGGGAAAACACATTCAAAGATCTTTTCTACTGAGCCAATTAGAACCAAATATGGCCACTATAGTCTTTAGGTGGTCCCCTGCGAAAAAGTTGTTTTTTAGGTCCATGCTACATGTCCAAGATGGCTGCCAGTTGGGAACATACTTTTAACATTGGATCCCATGGGGAAACACATCCAATTGATTGATTGATTGAATATTGTTTAACGTCTACTGAGCAATATTTCAGCTATATACGAGAACAAGTTTGTTAATGGATAATCACTTTGGGGTAGGGAATGGGTAATGGGACAGGAAATTCTGACTGCCACTGGAAAAGTAGGGTGAAATTGAAAGGGACGGGGAATTTAACCTAAGACCACTCAAAAAAGAGCTTGCTACAAGGGTTCTTTAACGCACAGGAATTCCTTCCAACACGTGGACCTGAGTTTACATCCCATCCGAAAGATGGGTTGTGTATTTGATTTATTCATCCCTCACAACCACGGAGGGGTTGTACCCTGCAGCCTGGAATACTGGGTCCTATTTCTATATCCTGGAGTTCTCTCGGGGTGAGCCCCGTTTAGGAGGGGTCATACCCTGCAAGCCAGAGATACTAGGTCCTATTTCTATACCCCGTGGTTCCCTCGGGGGTTGAAACATGTTCATAGATCTTTTCCTCTGAAACTGCTGAGTCAATTTGAACCAAAC
Source organism: Modiolus philippinarum (assembly GCA_002080025.1). Lineage (NCBI taxonomy): Eukaryota > Metazoa > Mollusca > Bivalvia > Mytilida > Modiolidae > Modiolus > Modiolus philippinarum. The sequence goes on from MJUU01048831.1 coordinate 61,380, forward strand.
TTGGCCACATTAGTTGTAACCCTGCAAAGAAGTTGTTTTTCAGGTCCATGCTATATCCAAGATGGCTGCATGTATGGAACATAGTTTTAACATTGGACCCTATGGGAAAACACATTCAAAGATGTTTTCCTCTGAAACTGCTTAGCCAATTGCAGTTGGAACCAAGATGGCTGCCAGTTGGGAACATACTTTTAACATTGGACCCCATAGGAAAACACACTCAAAGATCTTTTCCTCTGAAACTGCTGAGCCAATTTGAACCAAACTTGGCCTCAATACCGTAGTCTTTAGTTGTAACCCTGCAAAGAAGTTGTTTTTCAGGTCCACGCTATATCCAAGGTGGCTGCCAGTACAGAACATAGTTTTAACATTGGACCCTATGGGAAAACACACTCAAAGATGTTTTCCTCTGAAACTGCTAAGCCAGTTTGAACCACACCTTTCCACAAAAGTCTTTAGATGGTCCCCTGCAAAAAATTAGTTTTTCAGGTCCACGCTAAATCCAAGATGACTGCAAGGGGGAATAAAGTTTTTATACCCCCCGCAAACAAAGTTTGGGGGGGGGGGTATATAGGAATCACCATGTCTGTCTGTCCGTCTGTCCACACTTCTTGTAAGCGCAACTCCTCTCAAACTGCTTGAAGGATTTTGATGAAACTTTACACAAAGGAAGGACACTATATGGAGATGTGCATGAAGGAATATAATTATTGTCCGAAACCAGAAAGGGGAGATAATTCGACTTAGACTTTTTGTTGATTTCCTATGTATGGGTTACCTTGTAAGCGCAACTCCCCTTAAACCACTTGAAGGATTTTGATGAAACTTTACACAAAGGAAGAACACCATATGTAAGTGTGCATGAAGGAACATAATTATTGTCCATAACCAGGAAGGGGAGATAATTTGACTTTGACTTTTTCGTTGATTCCCTATGTATGGGTTACCTCGTAAGCGCAACTCCTCTTAAACCACTTGAAGGATTTGATGAAACTTTACACAAAGGAAGAGCACTATACGTAGATGTGCATGAAGGAATATAATTATTGTCGGTAACCAGGAAGGGGAGATAATTTGACTGACTTTTCGTTGATTCCCTATGTATGGGTTACCTCGTAAGCGCAACTCCTCTTAAACCACTTGAAGGATTTGATGGAACTTTCCACAAAGGAAGAGCACTATACGTAGATGTGCATGAAGGAATATAATTATTGTCCGTAACCAGGAAGGGGAGATAATTCGACTTTGACTTTTCGTTGAATCCCTATGTATGAGTTACCTAGTAAGGGCAACTCCTCTTAAATCACTTGAAGGATTTCAATGAAACTTTAGACAAAGGAAGGACACTATATTGAGATGTGCATTAAGGAATGCAATTATTGTATGAAACCAGGAAGGGGATATAATTTGAGTGATGTCTTTGTAATTTTTATTCTAAGAAATAATATAAAGCGTAGATATTGTGAAGTCAAGCTGTGGGAGATGCACACTTTTTCATTGTAATCCTCTTGAAAAGTTGTTTTCAAAGTGTTGTAATGAAATTTCTCTAATGGTAATGATTCTTTTGTAAAATGTCAAATAGGCTAAAAAAAAGGTGCATTTTATATTTGGCTGATTTTGACAGAGTATTTTCATTGGAACCCATGTGAAAAGTTCTTTCTTGAAGATTATATCATTTTGTCCATACTTGTAATGTGTCCAAACTTGTACTGTTTCCACACCTGTATTGTGTCCACACCAACTTAAATTTGCACTTACCATATCGATTCAGGGTTCAATGAGCGGGGGGTATATTTGGCTGCCATTCGGCAACAGCTCTTGTTACATCTGACCCTATGAGAAAACATTCAAATTCAATTTTCCTCCACTTCAAATTTTGATTTTTGATACACCCCTGCAATTGATGGATTCTCAGGACTAGGGATGAAGTGCAGATTTGTTATTAACCTTTTTAGAGATTTCCTGTAGCAAAATGTACAGTTGGTTGGCAAGGACATTTTGTGGTTTTTATAAGTCAGGCCGTGTCTGTTTTTTTATTTGTTTTGCGTCAACTCATTTTCTGAAAACCTACCAGCCAGCAAGGAGAAAAAACACACACAGAAAAAAAAACACAAAATTTTGTGCACATATTAAGATTTTCTCATACATATTATGGGCACTGTGTACCTGAGTATAAATGATAAATCATTTTTAAAGGGTTGAATATATCAAAATACTCGAGATAAAAGCTGTTCTACAGCTGAATTGGTAAAATGTTTCAGTCTCCAATTTCATAGACATGATAGATGTTCCTTGCCTTTGGTTCAAAATATGTGCATATAAAAATATACCAAAGACTGCTTCAAGAAACTAAAGGGATAGCATTTGGTTCATGCTTTAATTCTTTTGTTAGGTTGCCTTTTTGACATACTCCTCAAGAGAAAATAAATGGATATTGAGATAATGAAGCATGTGTCATATATATAGCCTGCTGTCTTTTGTGGGAACAAAATTTCACAAGTCACTATGACATTGCTATGAGCTTTATGAATACATCACATATAGAGTTTCAGGGTAAAACTCCTCATACTGAAAGCTTCAAGACCAAATGTCAATTAGCTATATACACAATCCGAAAAAAATGTTTTGAAAATTTCCATGTATTCCACAATGAAAAAAAAACCAGCTATTAGTAAGCAGGAAGTAGATAAGTGAAGGAGCATTACTTCAGCATGTGAATCAGATGTTTGGCACAAAACACCATAGTAAGTTTCAAACTACACATTTAATTGCTATGAGCATAACATGAAGAAAAATGCTGTGTTCAAGAGTGTGGACCCATGGGCAGATGATCGGTCAAGAGTGAAACTGTATCATCCCTTACATATACCTTCAAAACCGGGTTAGGCACGGACCATTTGGACCATTTGATTTTCAGGGGGAGGGGGCTGATATTTTTTAGAAAAAAAATTCTGGCTCCGATTTTTGCCCCAAAAAATTTTCTGACTAGCATCAGGGCCGAAAAAAATAATGACCCTGATTCTGTCCATTAGAAAAAAAGCCCGGCTCAACAAAATTTCCTAGCAAAGTGAATATGAGAAAAAAAATAATATGGCCAGCGAAGGGGGCGAAAAAAATTCCCGGCTCAGGTAAAAATCCCAGGCCCCCTTGAAAATCAAATGGTTCGTGCCTTATAAAAATTAAATCTGACAACTATTGACAAAAGTTTGCAAGTTTTTGCATACATATAAAATTATTTAGTGTCCATCATGAAATACTATCCAGCCTCATTATTAGATGGAATTAAACACTAGAATGATTACTTTCAGTCTCTATTAATGGTTTACATACAAATTTATTATCACATCAGGACACTATTTCACATGACACTCTTTTGGCTTACATTCCAGAATTAGCACCAAATTTCCTTGATACATAAGTGGTACTTTGCTATTCATTAAGGCATTAAAAGCCTTTTCCATGTGTAGACTAGTCACTTTTTCATTGATTCTCATAGATTCCCCATAGGAAACATAAGATGAAAAAAATAACACCGTCAATGGCATTCAATTTCAAACCCAATGATACTTCAATTTTTCTACCCCTTTTGGTTGGAGACAAGAACAATTTATTAAATAAGAGTTTAACTGGACAAATTATATATAGACTTGCCTAAATAAGTGCCGGTTATGTTATGGGCAAAAATGAGAAAGGGTCTGGTACGACACTTTATAGATAGTTGCCAATATAAGTGCCGGTTATGGTATGGGCAAATCTGAGAAAGAGTCTGGTATTACATCCTTTGACAGGGAGACATACACTATTTCCAGTGATACTTCCAATAGTTTTATGCACCTTTTGTGCCGTAATCTCTAATTTTTCCAACCAACATGTTTTCTTTTCTACGGGGGAATATTTTGTAGGGGAAAGAAACTATTTGCGGTATACTGTTATCTCCGGTATATCAAAATTTCAAATTTTTTGACAAAACGAAAAAAACTTTTGTGTTTGTTTTCACCACAAAGCCAGCTAAAACCTACCCGCACGCGGACGCAAAACAGAGAAAAACACAACTTTGGCCTCATGAAAAAATGTCACAGAATAATCATTCCATCACAAGATAAGAAAGATAAAAACTAATTTTCCTTGACAAAAAAAAGCAACAAAAAAAAATCATCATAAGGTGTTAACAATATACATTTTTCCGCTTTTGACAAAAAAAAAAGACCCAAAAAGTTTCACTATCATCATGGAGTTTTGACAGGGTATACTTTTGTAGCAGATAAAAGACTTTGTTGGACATGATAAAGGATAGATGTATGTAATTAAGGGTATAGGGTTTCATAGCCAGATGTATGTTTCACCAGATGGGGTTTGATTGGAAATTAATCACTATGAATGAGTTTCAATATTTGGTCTGTCTACACTAGTATATAAGATAGCGAGGGTCAAATGGGGAATATGGGTAAATGTGATAAGATAATTTACACCAGAAATCCATCAGGTCTCTTAAAAATTGATTGATGAAAAGTGTATTCATATAATGTTAATTTCCAAACATTGAAATATAAATTGAAATATAAATGTACAGTCTTCTATGTACTTGTGGAAGATAGTCATAAAAATCTGTCAACATATCACAAAATTTTTTCGGAATGCAGCACTGTATTTTTACCTTCAATGCATATATTTGTATGTTTTAGTAGAATGACATCTTACTAATCAATCTAATTTCTCCTGTTAAAATTTGAAGTATTTTACATTTCTTAATTTATCTTCCTGCAATAAGTCAGCAGTTGCTAAAACATTAAACAGTAAAACAATGGAAGACTTGGACAACCCTGCTTCATCAACATTAGTTATGTGTTATTACCTCCCCTGTTCAGGCCCCAATATTCCTGAAACAATTGATACAAGGAAGATGACATACCATGGCATTCTCATGGTTCCGCACAGCAATTAGAAATCTGTCTTCTTGTTTTCTACGGGGAAATTCTAAAAAAAATAATCAGGTAAAGTCATAAGATTTTCATATAATTTGGTTTATAATTATGACGAAATTTTAATGATAACTTTAATGAATATTTTACACGTAGTAACAAATTAATTAAGAAAATGTGATACCATTTTATTTTTGGATTAAGTTTTTTGGATAAGTCCCAACTTATTATGAAGGTATGTCTACCCACAGTTGTAACAGTTGTTCTTGGAGTCGGTGACTCATGATGGATACATGTTTTCCATTTTTTGGCACTTTTTATGTAATCATGATATACTTTTATAACTCCAAACATTAATGAAATTAACATTGTTGAAAGAGACAAGATAGCTATTTTTGTTTTCTTACTCTGATGAGAGATTACATGATATAAGTACAGTATATCTGAAGCCGTGCTGGTTACATATATTACATCAGCTGTACAACATATTTTTTAAGTTTGTTCTCTACTGGAAGTCAGATCTTTGATTTAATCTTACTAAATATATATTGCAGTCCTTCTAAGTATTGTAATTGTTGGACTTACTAAGCTCTGACAAATCATTTAGTTTTGAAACAGTCAGCTTAGGGTACATGATGAGTTGTGATGTACATCATGTTTAAGTTGTGAACTAGTATTCATGTAAAAAATGTATATTGCTACACTATAAGTTTGACAACCCCCTGTATTTAAGTTTTGGACTTGATATCTGCATGTTTCTGCTTAATTTCTACCCAAATGATAAAATTTGTTCCATAGCAACATTACACATTTCTTCTATTATCACTTTTATACTGTTAGGTTAAACTAATTAGGGCCTGCATTGAGATGTGGGTGCCCTATAGTTTTCACTTTGTCCGTCTGTCTGTCCATCAACAATTTTTTCCATCACAGATTTCTTGGCTTCTTTATGTGGGAATGATTTGAAATTTGGTCTGAAGCTTGGAAATGATGAGTTGTATTGTGTAAGCAATTTTCAAGTTTGTCGGGTGCCCACTTCCTGTTTACCGATAATTTGAATTTTTGCTAAAAACCAAATTTTCCGTCAAAGATTTCTTGGCTTCAACTGAAGGGAACAATTTGAAATTTGGTGTGAAGCTTGGAAATGATGAGTTGTATTGTGTAAGGAATTTTCAAGTTTGTCGGACATCCACTTCCTGTTTACCAATACTTTGAATTTTTACTATAAACCAAATTTTCCGTCAAAGATTTTTGGCTTCTACTGAAGGGAATGATTTGAAATTTGGATTGAAGCTTAGAGATGATGAGTTATATTGTGTAAGCAATTTTTAAGTTTGTCGGGCGCCCACTTCCTGTTTGCCAATACTTTCAATTTTTACAAAAAAACAAATTTTTTCCGTCACAGATTTCTTGGCTTCAACTGGAGGGAATGATTTGAAATTTGGTATGAAGCTTGGAAATGATGAGTTGCATTGTATAAACAGTTTTCAAGTTTGTCGGACATCCACTTCCTGTTTGCTGAGACTTTGAATTTTTACTAAAAACTAAATTTCCGTCACAGATTTCTTGGCTTCTACTGGAGGGAATGATTTGAAATTTGGTTAGAAGCTTTGAAATGATGAGTTGTATTGCAAAAGTGGGTTTTCAGATTTGTCGATCATCCACTTCCTGTTTGCCAATACTTTTACTTTTTACTATAAACCAAATTATCTTCATAAGATTTTTAGACTAGTATCAGCTTGGAATGATTTGATATTAAGTCTGAAGCTGAGAAATGACATGGTTTGGTAGAGATTCAAGAAATCACTGTATCCAGCAAATTACTGTATGAACATATTTGTGTGTCAAACAGCATGTGAATCCACACTTACCTCAATTTTACTTTTGCATGGAATTTCAGGATCGAAATTGCAGGGCCCTCCCAACAACGCCAGTTTCGACATGCTCTAGTTTTATTTGCTCATATAATGAAAAAGGGATAAGACACAAGTTAAACAAACTTATGAAGTCTTCTCCCGCATAAACAATTTTTACAATAATATATTAGAGCATGCTTATACATATAACAACAAATATATAACAATGTCTTTTCATAAGAATAACAAAAAAAAAAAAATAAACTAAAGTGATACTTAGATAATGATAGAAACAATATGATTGTTATTTTTGGTAGTGTGTGTGGTGATCAAACAACAAGAAATCTCTCAGACTTTTTGATATATTCGTATACGAGCTTAAGTATGTATTCATTTTGGGCATCGGTTAACTCTGGGTTACCACAAGTTAAAAGTTCAAGATCTATGTTACAAACCTCTGGTAACCAAGCCAGATTTTCAATCAAAGAATTTCGTAGCATTGTAAATTTTGGACACTCGAAGAAAAAATGGAAGGTGTCCTCATGATGTGCACCACAAAGACATGACGGATTGGATATAATGTTTACCTTATATAAATCATAATTAAGAAATGATGCCTTGCATCTACTAGTAAGTTGTGTCAATATTATATTTAATTTTCGGGGCCGACACTATAGTAGCTAGGAACTTTAATTATTTCATTTTGCTTTCGCAATTCATGTTTGAAACATGAGATAGAGTTTACACTTCTTAATGTAGGCTGTAACTGGTTCCATTGACGAATAGTTGAGGGAATGAAGGAATCATAAGTTGTCGAAAGTCTACAATACGGTACAATAAAAATGTCTCCATCATGCAAAGGATTTATAGTGGTACTTTGGATTTTTGGAGGTATTAAATCACAAAGATAACTCGGAGCTTTACCATTTTGTATATTATAGAACATTTGTAATCTTCTTCTTTTTCGTCTTTCCGCTGGTGGTTCCCATCCAATTTCTTTATACAATGTAAATTAAGTCTAAACTTGTAAAACACGGTAATCCAGAAACAATTCTGGCGGCTTCTAACTGTAGCTGTTCTAATTTATTAGAATTTCCCAACCCACAATTATTCCAATCTTCACTTGCATATTCAAATATTGGTCTAATATATACATGTACCATATATAATTTTTCTAGATTTTTACGACACAATTTATACTTTAATTTACGAAGAACATTTAAATGTCTAGAGATACTTGAAATAACATTTTTAATATGTATATTCCACTTAGCATCGCTGCTAAATGTGACTCCCAAATGTTTGTGACAGTTAGTAGTAGGAATATCTTTACCGTTCAATGTAAATTTAAGAGGAGGGATATCTGTATTAGAGAATAACATTATTTCTGTTTCATCAGGGTTGAAGGACATTAACCATTTCTTTGACCATTCATCCAACTCTTTCAAATCATGATCGATTACAGATTTTATCTGCAATCCATCATGACTTGAATAGTTGAAGGAAGTGTCGTCTGCAAAAAGGCGACCCAGTGATATAAGAGTTTCTGCAATATCATTAATATAAGCAATGAAAAGTAAGGGCCAAAGGACAGACCCTTTGGGGACACCGGCTGATATTTGACAAAGTGATGACATCAAATCTTTTAACACCACCCTTTGTTTTATACTGTTCACTTTGTGACACAAAATAACATAAAGTTTGTACATTTTAGTAATATATAAAGCAGACATGAGGGTAAATTGCATTTGTTATATTGGATTTTCAATTATTTCAGTAATAAATATAAAAGGTTATAAATTGCACCAATATATATACTTATATATTCATAAATAAAATCTACTTTTACCAGTACAAGTTAGTTTCAGTGAAATCTGTCCCAGACTTAATAAGCAACCTGCATGACCTGCCACTCAGAAACCTTTTGTATCAATACTTACTACTAATATATTCACAACCTGTGTAAGCACAACACAGGCTTATTGTTAAGGTCATCACCCAAGTGACAAAACTTTTACTTAACATTGTAATAATTAAGTCAAAGCTAACTCTGTTGTCATTAAAAAGACAACATTTTATACAAATTGTCACCTTTCCTGTTTGGTACATGTATGTACTAGTATACAGTGTATGGTGTTGTCTTTAGTTTGGTCTGTAATATGCTTGATTTAGATTTAGTCAAAGCTTTGCCACTGGTTGACCAATGCAATAATTTGAACAAACCCATTAAAATTCAATTTCATTAGCTATAGGGTTCAATTTCAGATTTTACTGTTGTTGGACTTTTGATTTTTAACATGTTTAAAAAGACATTATATGAGGATGTGCAAATGTTACTAGAACAAAGTGATTTTGATATATAGTGTTATTGTATATTTTCAGATTCCTGAAGACACAGAAGTAGAATCATCCATTAGTGTATCAGAAAAGGAAATTGTCCAAGATACACAGCCTGTAATAGAATCCAGTACAGACCCATTACCAGTAACTGAAACAGAACTTTCGTCAACTAGAACACATCAAGTTGAAATTTCCTCTGGTTGTGAAAAAAGTGGTTTTGAAAGTGTTGCCACTGAACCTCAGGTTGATCAAATTCCTCAAGCAAACACAGGTTGTGAACAAGCAGTAAGTGTAGCTTGGATTGTAGAACAGCCAAGCATTTCAGACCAACTATTGGATATAGATTCTCCACAGGATCAAGAAGTGATTTCTGTTGTAAATACAAATTACACAGTCAAGCCTCCAAGGAAAGAGTCAGTGACTGTCTTTGGTCAGGATAGTGTTGAAATAGGGACAGAAAAAGACGAATCACTTGTCAGTTGTTGTGACACAGAACAAAAGGAGAGTCTTTTTCCTGTAGGACCTTTACAAAGTTTTGATTATTATCACTTACTAATAGCAGAAGATTTGAAGATCATTGACGTGATGGAAAAAGTGGGTAGGTACTGAAATTGTTGGATTACCAGTAATTGATTATTATCCCCCGCTAAGTGAAAGCGGGGGGATTATGTATAAATGCACTCCGTCTGTATGTACGTATGTGCATTTGTAATGCTCCCCGATAGCTCTGTAACTATAAGAGATACAAATTTGAAACTTGGCACCATACTAAAGTATGATCAGAAGTAGCGCACTGTGGATTCGGAATTTAGGTCAAATGCCCTAGGGGCAAATTATGGGCCAAAACGAATTTTCGTGATATCCAATAATTGAAGAAATTTCTAAGGCCATTTGGGCTAGTAAGTTGAAACTTGGATGTCAACTCACATATTATGTAGCAACTTCACATAGGGTGTCGGAATTTTGGTATGACCCCCTCAGAGCATGGCCTTTAGGGGGTCCAAAAAAATGAAAAAATTGATTCCGCTGGAACTCCTCTTACACCTTAAGTCGCAGAAACCTTGTAATAAGGGTACCGTTATAAGTAACAATATAAAAGTTGTCTGTGCCGAAGGTTTCGGAATTTTGAAATTTGCCCTCAGGGCGAAAAAATGAGCGACTTTGTATTTTCGAGATATCCAGAAATAAGCAAAATCTTCTGAAGTATTCATGTTTGGAAGCAGAAACTTTGTATGCAAGTTTGATTATATGCATCTCATTTACTTATGATAGTGGACTTTTGGTATGACCCATGGGGCATGCCTTTAAGGGGCCAAAAATGTAAAACAATCAGTACTCATCAGAATGACTGGAACTCTATGTATAATTTTGATTTTGTGGTTTACATTTTCATGAGGAATTATTGGAATTGCTCTTTGAATCCATTCTAAGCTCTTAGAATTTAGACCCCAGTGCTAAATTTGGTAAATTTCCTGAAAATGTCAAGGACTAATAATTTTTGAAATTCCAACATGAAGTTTTATAATTAAGCAAATTTTTTTGGTCATCATGATCAGCTGGTATGAACACTAGGATTCTAATTTTGGTAAATTTCCCGAAACTCTCAAAGACCAATTACTTTGTGGAATTTTACCTAGCAACCATATCTTTTTTGATGCCCTACAGTTTCAGTGATGATTTTCAATAGTCAGATTGCAAAAATTTTTGATTCTAATTTTGGTAAATTTCATGAAACTCTCAAAGACCTGCTATTTTTTGGAATTTCACCTACCAACCATATATTTTTCAATTCCCTACAATAGTGAAGATCATTTTCAATAATCAGAGTGCAAAAAAAACTGGTTCTAATTTTGGTAAATTTTCTGAACCTCTCAAAGACCAATTACTTTTTGGAATTTTACATACTAGTACATGTAGCAACCATATCTTTTTTTATGCCTAATAGTTTTAATGATCATTTTCAATGGTCAGATTGCAAAAAACTTTGATTCCAATATTGGTCAAGTTCCTGAAACTCTCAAAGACACATTATTTTTGGAATTCTACCTAGCAACTATATCTTTTTCAATTATTATCCACGCACTTTCGAAGAAAGTTCGGGGATAATGTTATACCCTCCGTCTGTCCGTTCGTCCGTCCGTCCGTCACACTTTTCTTGTGACTCAAACTCCTCCTACATTTTTGGATTTAGGGATTTAATTTTGTTGTAGAATTGTTGCATATAGTGTGCAGATGCGCAATAAGCTTTCGGATTTTCGATATTGGTCTTGGTGCAAACAAGAGGCCCCATGATGTCAATTTTTACACATGTGGCATGTGACACAAACTCCTCCTACATTTATTTTTTTTAGGGATTTAATTTTGTTATAAAATTGTTGCATATAGTCTGTAGATGCGCAATAAGCTTTCGGATTTTTGATATTGGTCTTGGTGCAAACAAGAGGCCCCATGATGTCAATTTT
>MJUU01048831.1:75242-97697 GCA_002080025.1 Modiolus philippinarum
TTATTTTTTGGAATTCTACCTAGCAACCATACTTAAAATGTTTGTGTAGTTTAGGATGAACATTTTCATGAATTGGATTTCAAAAATATTTGGTTCCAATTTTCGTAAATTTCCTGAAAGTCTCAAAGACCACTTATTTTTTGGAATTCTACCTAGCAACCATACTTAAAATGTTTGTATAGTTTGGAACGAACATTTTCATAAATTGGATTTCAAAAATATTTGATTCCAATTTTGGTAAATTTCCTGAAAGTCTAAAAGACCACTTATTTTTTGGAATTCTACCTAGCAACCATACTTAAATTGTTTATTTAGTTTGGGAAAAACATTTTCATCAACTGGATTTCAAAAATATTTATTCCAATTTTGGTTAATTTCCTGAAAGTCTCAAAGACCACTTATTTTTTGGAATTCTACTTAGCAACCATATATCCTAGAACAATAATGACTATCAATAGGTAGATTTCAAAGATAATGAAAAAAATTATGCCAAGGGTGTATAACAACTGTTTTCTGTGTCAAACAGGGAGTGCGGGGATAGCTATCGTTTCCGACATCATCTAGTTTAGAGTCATAGTGATGAATTTCGACTGTCATGTTGCAAGAATCTTTGATTCTAATTTTGGTAAATTTCCTGAAACATTCAAAGACCAATTACTTTTTGGAATTTTTCCTAGCAACCATATCTTTTTTGATGCCCTATAGTTTCAGTGATGATTTCCAATAATCAGATTGCAAAAATCTTTGATTCTAATTTTGGTAAATTTCCTGAAACTCTCTAAGACCTACTATTTTTTGGAATTCTACCTAGCAACCATCATGACCATATCTTTTTCAATTCCCTACAGTAGTGAAGATCATTTTCAATAATCAGAGTGCAAAAAAAAAAAAAAAACTGATTCTAATTTTTGTAAATTTTCTGAAACTCTCATCAAAGACCAATTACTTTTTGGTATTTTACCTAGCAACCATTCTTTTTGATGCCTTATAGTTTCAGTGATCATTTTCATTATTCAGATTGCAAAAATCTTTGATTCTAAGTTTGGTAAATTTCCTGAAACTCTCAAAGACCCATTATTTTTTGGAATTCTACCTACATTTTGTAGCAACCATATATTTTTCAATTTCTTACAGTAAAAATGATGATTTTCAACAGTCAGGTTGCAAAAATCTTTGATTCCAATTTTGGTAAATTTTCTGAAATTGCTAGAAACCTGTACTTTTTGAAATTCTACCTAGCAACCATATCTTTTTGGTGTTTTACAATAGCAATGGTTGTTTCAAGAGAAAGAAATTTAGTTTAAAAAAAACACTTGTCTTTTTATGCCCCCGCCGTTAGGCGACGGGGGCATTAAGTTTTACCCTTGTACGTACGTCCGAAAATTTTTGTCAAGGATTTCTAAGCATGTGTATGCAGTAATTGATTTGATATTTGGTCTGAAGCTTTAGTATGATGAGTTGTACCGTGTCTCCCCTTTTCAAGTCTGTAACTCATCTACTTCCTGTTTGACGACAACTTTGATTTTTTTCCATTAGGCCAAATAAAAAAATAGGTGTGGTTCCGGTCACCCGACCGACCCTATTTTTTCCTGCCGACCTTAGACTTTTTTTTCACCCAAAAAGTAAAAAAAAATTAGAAATAAAACGACCGACCCTAGTTTTTATGGCCACTTTTGATTGACAAAGTTTAAGTATAGATCAGCGGAAAGACCGTAGTTATTTTGAAACTGTAAATTGGTATTTTCATAGTTTACCAACTAGCAGAGTTTTTATTTACTTTATCGGAACCTTTTTATCAAGTATTTGATGAGAAACGAGCTCAAATGCCGCGAAAATGGAAGTTATTTCCCATCAGGAAGTTTTCGTGCAATCATAAATTTGGAACGAGTTCGGCGCGGACTGTCATATCCGTATTTATTTCACATGTTATTTAATATTTCAGAGGCTTCAAAGCCTATTAAACTGTTGTAGGATAAATTTAAAGGAGACTCAAACATCTTTTACATCTGTTATGAATAAAATATTGTCAAGAGTCAATGTGATATAAATAGCATATTATCAGCTATATCGACACTTTACCGATCACATGGTTTGTTGACATCCTCAAAAGTTCCTTATGGCGGCTATTGAAATATTCGAGATAATGATGTGAAAATATAAATTTTGGTGGAAATACACCTTCTCTTTATAACTGTTAGGAATTTTCCAATTCATAACAACCTATAGTATTTATCAAGTCCCATATTGTTAAGAACGATCGTTTGGCTTGAACTGAGACTAAAAATCGATCATCTGGGAACTTGGACAAATCCTTAAGTATCCACACCCCTATCGCTAAATCATTTTCAGGGTAAAAATTTGGGGATAATACATGGTTTTATATCATAGGTTACAATGCATTTGCATGTTAAGTATTATATATGATTTAAAAAAATAAAATAAATAAAATAAAATAAAATCCCGACTTTCCGACCCTATTTTTTTCAGAGAGATGACCGGAACCACACCTATTTTTTTATTTGGCCTTATAGCCATATATTGAAATTTTTCGTCAAAGATTTCTCAGCTTGTGTATGCAGTAATGATTTGATATTTGGTCTGAAGCTTTAATATGATGAGTTGTACAGTGTCTCCCCTTTTCAAGTCTGTAACTCATCTACTTCCTGTTTGACGACAACTTTGATTTTTCCCCATTATAGCCATATATTGAAATTTTTCGTCAAGGATTTCTCAGCTTGTATATGCAGTAATGATTTGATATTTGGTCTGAAGCTTTAGTATGATGAGTTGTACCATGTCTCCTCTTTTCAAGTCCGTAACTCATCTACTTTCTGTTTGACGACAATTTTGATTTTTATACGACCGCAAAAATTTTTGTGGTCGTATAATGGTATGACGCTGTAATCGTCGTTGTCGTCGTCGGCGTCGTTGTCTGTAGACACTTTTGTTTTTGGCCAATAAATTACGTTCAAGTTGATCAATCCTTACGAAATTTTAACACAATGTTCCTTGGCTTAAAAGGAAGGTGTGGATAGGTTTTGGTCATTGTGGCCCCTCCCGTTTTTAAAATAGGGGCCAAAAAGGGCAAATTGGGTGTTTTCACATATTTAGCTGTAGAATTTTCATTATTAATCGGATTTTGATGGGGTTTCTTTCAGAGTACTCCTGAGAAAATTTCCAATCAGTGGTATGCGACAGATTTCACGTCGCATGTATCGCTCATGAGATAAATGGGGCCCAAAAGGGGAATCCCAAAATTTTCATTTTTTTATTTCTAGTCTGATTTTGATGCAGTTTTTTTCAATTGATTCCTTGTGAAAAACTAACAAGCTCCTAACTATTAGATTTTTGATAACTTTATTCCTTTTGGAGCTATAAGGGTCCAAACAGGGCCAAAATTGCAAATGTGCAGGTTACCTGAAATTTTTATTATCATCGGATTTTGATTGGATTTTTTTCTTTAGATTTCTCTTGTTGTAAGCTGTCTGAGTTATACTAATAGATTTGGCATATCTTTTACCGTTTCTGAAATATAAGGGGTCAAAGGGGCCGAAATTGCAATTTTTGAAAATATGTAAAATTGTTATTTTAAATCGGATTTCGATGGGATTTATTCTTTTGATTCATCTTGATATGAGCTGTCAGAGGTAGGCACAACTATTACAGTTTCTGTGCTTTCAGGGATCAGAAGGGCTAATTTTTATGTTCCCTAGTTTATGTCCAGCTAATTACTGTGTCAAGCTCTTATTTGTGTCCATCTAGTTACTGTATCAAGCACTTAACTGTTTCCACATTCACTTTTAAAATACACTTGTTCAAATTTCTGGGGTCGACATGCTGCGGTCGTATCATGCTGCGCTCGGTGTAGCCCTTTATTTCTCATTATAGCCATATATTTTTTGTCAAGGATTTCTCAGCTTGTGTATGCAGTTATGATATGATATTTGATCTGAAGCTTTAGTATGATGAGTTGTACAGTGTCTCCCCTTTTCAAGTCCGTAACTCATCTACTTTCTGTTTGACGACAACTTTGATTTTTTTCCATTATAGCCATATATTGAAATTTTTCGTCAAGGATTTCTCAGCTTGTGTATGCAGTAATGATTTGATATTTGGTCTGAAGCTTTAGTATGATGAGTTGTACCGTGTCTCCCCTTTTCAAGTCCGTAATTGATCTACTTCCTGTTTGACGACAACTTTGATTTTTTTCCAATTATAGCCATAAATTGACATTTTTCGTCAAGGATTTCTCAGCCTGTTTATGCAGTAATGATTTGATATTTGGTCTGAAGCTTTAATATGATGAGTTGTACCGTGGCTCCCCTTTTCAAGTCCATAATTCATCTACTTCCTGTTTGCCGAGATTTACTAGCAGGGGCATCCGCGTCCCATGGACACGTTTTCTTTTATTTTACAAGGGGAGGGGTCCAAAAAGGGGTAGCTGGGGGATCACAATCTTTGATTGGCTGTTTTTCATATAATCATACAGTCGATATCATGACTACCAAGATAGTCATTCAGGCCTAAAAAAAAATTAGTTGTGTTTCCGGTTATGGTCCTCTGAAAAATTTGGGTCGGTAGGTCGGATTTATTTATTTTTTTTTTTTTTCTTCAGATCGATTTCTTTGTGATTTACAAGATTCCGGTCGCTAATTTAGGGTGACCTGAAAAAATATACCGTTTCAGTTCCCAAACTTACTGTAACCGGAAGTCGAAAACAATGGCACAAAAACAAATTTTCTTGGCTTTTCTCTTCGTTTTTGATGAGTAAAGAGCATTAACAGACATAATTTGATCAATTAATGCGCTCAGATAAGAACAATATCTAACGAAATCATCATATCGCTTTAAAAATAGGCAAAGTTTTACAAACGGGAACGAAAACGTGGTCGGTAGGGCATCAAAACTTTTTATTTTTTTGAAGTTGGAATAAAAAAGTTTGAGTCGGGGGGGTCTAGACTAGGGTGGGTCGTCCAACCTGAAACACAACAATTTTTTTTTGGCCTCAGGTTATTATATTGATTAAATGAAAATTATGTAAGGCAGAAAAATAAAATGGCAAAAATTTGTTAATGACATAAACATACTAACATGTAGTATATAAATCTGCCGTAGAACTTACATTTACTCACATAAATAACCTACCGTACTTGACCTTATCAGTGCCCCTGCTCCAATAATCGCCCCTCACAATATTTCAAAGTCAAAATGCACAAGAGCCCCCTCAAAACTCCCTAACTGCCAAAATTTACTTACGTTTATTGCCGATGTACGAATTTTGAGCAGGAATATTATCGCCGTCATTTTAAGAAACGGAATGTTTACATATCTCCAATGACTCCTGAGTAACGATATCTATTTATTTATGCAGAATTCTCGTGATTGATTACAATTACTTTCTCGTTTCACCACAATTTTTAACAACCAAAAGTTGAAGATGCATTATAGATTTGAATAACAATGACGGTAGAGGAGAAGCATAAATTCCGGTTTTGCCACTACAATTAAGCGCTCCCGTTTTTATACCCTGCCACACATAGTGGCGAGGTATTATGTGATACCTTCAGTAGCGTGTCTGTCTGTCCCTTCTTCCATCTGTGTGTCTGTCTGTCCATCCTCGGAAAGTTTCCGACTGATAACTTTTGAACGAAATAACATACTGTCTTCAAACTTGGTATGTAAGTAATTTACCACAAAACTCAGGCCAAGTTCAATTTCGGGTTCAGAGGTCCATGGGGTTCAAGAGTTATGCCCCTTGAAACTTTGAAATTTTGTAAATTTTAGGGTTTTGGACTAAAAACTTTTGAACGAAACAACATACAGCATATAAACTTGGCATATAAATTGTTTACTACAAAACTCATGTCATGTATTATTTTGGGTTCAGAGGTTTAAAGGGTTCTGGAGTTAAGCCCCTTGAAACTTTGAAATTTTGTGAATTTTTGGGTTTCTAACTGATATCTTTAGAAAGAATTAACATACAGTCTTCAAACTTGGTATGAAAATTGTTTACCACAAAACCCAGGTCAAGTTTAATTTTGGGCTCAGTGGTCCAAGGGGTTCTGGAGTTATGCCCTTGAAACTTTGAAATTTTGTGAATTTTAGGGTTCTTACTAACAAAATTACATATTGTCTCCAAACTTTGTATGTAATTGTTTACTAAAAATTCCAACTTAGTTCGACTTGGGTACAGAGATCCAAGAGGTTCTGAGGGAGTTATGCCCCTTGAAACTTCAAAATTTTGTGGAACATGGTGGGGTATCATGTAATGCACCATTACTATTTTTAGCTCACCTGGCTATGCCAGGGTGAGCTTTTGCCATCACTTGGCGTCCGTCATCTGTCTGTCCGTCGTAAACTTTTCTTCAAAAATCTTCTCCTCTGAAACCACTGGGCCAATTTAATCCAAACTTGGCCTGGGTCATCACCAGGGTAGTAGTTTAAAAAATGTGTTCGGTTAGTCCGAGGACCAAACAACATGGCCGCTGTTACTAAAAATAGAACATAGGGGTGAATTGCTGTTTTTGGCAAATAACTTCAAAACCGTTGCAGATATCAAAAATCTGACATGGAGTAGAATTGTTCAGAATGACAAGATCTATCTGCCCTGCAATTTTGAAGCAAATCGGAAAAACCGTCTCAGAGTTATAGCCCTTTTTCTGTAAAATTTTCAAAATTTATGCATTTTTTATTTTTTATTTCAAAAACTGTAACAGATAGAGGTGAAGTGTAAATTTGAAAAATGTTCAGCATATCAAGATCTACATACTCTGAAATTTTGAAGAAAATCCAACTGCCTGTGTTGTAGTTATTGACTTTTAATTTTCACCAAAAGAAAACAATTTTTTTCAATGCCATATGGTTATGGGTTATTTCCCTTTAAATTCTGCTTTCAAATCTTCTTTGGTTTACTTTTCTCTTTTGAGTTTAAGAGAAATTCCCTGCTATCACTTTATTAGAAATACTTATTTGCTACATAATCAAGAGCAAAAAAGTGTTTTTGTACAAATTTTAACATTTTTTTGCAAATATACTTTAATAAACTATACTTATTTCACAATTTAATAATAATTGTATATAAATATATTTTGTTTTATTTATTCCTGTTTGCTTGCCCATAATGCATGTATCTTTCTCAGTTGATATTGTAGAGGCATCCTGTATAACCTTAAAGCTGACTGCATGGCTATGCCATGGAGATCTTCTTGTCATTAGTGGTCTGTCCATTGTAAACTTTTCATTCAAACATCTTCTCTGAAACCACTGGTCAAATTGGAACCAAACTTGGGCACAATGGTCCATAGGTGGCCCCATTAAAAAAAAATGTCTGGCAAGTCTGTATCATATCCAAGATGGCCGCCAGCAGGGAACGCAGTTTAACATTGGACCCTATGGGAAAGCATTCAAAGATCTTCTCTTAAACTACTGCGCCAATTAGAACCAAACTTGGTCACAATAGTCCTTCAGTTGTCCCCTTTGAAAATTATGTCCGGCAAGTCTGCATGTCATCCAAGATGGCCCCCAGCGGGAACTTGGTCCAAAATTGGACAATATTGCAAAAATCTTCTCCTGAAAATACTGGGCTAATTGGAACCAAACTTAGTCACAGTGGTCCATAGGTGGCCTCTTTTAAAAAATGTGTTCAGCAAGTCCACATCATATATCCTAGATGGCCGCCAGGAGGGAACATGTTTTCAACATAACCCGTTATTCATGTTTCTGCCCATCCAATGACATCATTGTACCTTGTCAGAACAAGTCCCAGTAATTGAATCATTGGGTTAGATAAAATATAATTATACAACTGTCATGACTGTAGTTTGCAAAACAAAGACATGGAAGATGTGATGGCAGAACTCAGTTCAAAATTTGAAGGGGAGATAATTCAATTGTAGACCTACTAGTATTAGAAAAAGGAGTAGGGGCAATAAGGGCCTTATTTGGCCTGAAAAATAAATTAGGTTGAATTCACAGAAATTTTTCATTGAAATATTCTGTGGGTATGGCCTTTCAGTAAACAGTAACAGTCCTAAGATATTGATGTACTAGTATGATTACTGAATTTTTGAGTGTAGAAGAAGGGACAAATGAAGATTTTGTCGAAAAATGACAAATTTGACCATTTTTGACTATGTTTTCTGTATGGGAAATATAGAGCACATGCAAGAACCAAAAAAAAATTTATATGAGAGGTTCAATTCATTTGTGCCAATAAGTTGGTAAATTATCTAATTGATTCTTGAATGTGCTCGATATTTCCGGTGAGGAAAACTGTACGAAAATCTGCCAAATTCGGTATATTTCTATGAGCAGTCTCAAAAGTAGCCTTTTAATGACGTCAGAACTGTACCTATTGTGACGTCATTGGTTCTAACTTTTGTATTTTTTCTGTTAATGGGATCTCAACTTTGAAAAGAATATGAAATAAGATCGTGAGGTACAACTTTGAAATTCGCTAGAATCTTGGGCCAAATCAACCCCTTATCGCACCTTGTCCTTTATCAGGATTTCCAATAACATTCAATAACAATCCCCTTGACCTAAACAGCTAAGTTTCACCATTTATTACCATGGAACATAGTTTAACATAAGCCAAATAGGAAATTTATATTTTTATCATCTCCTTTTAATCTCCTTATACAAATTCAGCTGAACTTTACAGGAATGTCATGATCATATGGACAGTTTTTTACAAAGATTTTTCATTTTGATATTAGTCAATAAAAAATTTCCTCTGAAACTCCTGAAACAAAAATTCAACCAAACTTTACAGGAATGATGTATTGAAGGTCTTTGACAAAGATTTCTCATTTCATTTTGATCTGATTGAAAACATGACTGCCAGCACAGAACATATGTGTATGGTAACATTTGACTCTTTAAGGTCATCTGCTGTTAAGCATTTTGTCAGAAAAGTGATGCAGCTCTGTCTCTGAGCCTCTAGTTTTTATGATCTCATTCCCACGACTTGCTACATGTACTGCTAGTAATTGCATTAGTTTTATATTTCTATGAAATGTACATGTTTAACTAGTTATGTTCCAATGATCAATTATAATCGATAATCTATCAATTTTCACATAAAGTCAATAAATCGATTACATTTTTAAACAATCGGTAATCGGATGCCAGTTAAATTTTGCAGAAAATAAAGCATTTTTCTGTCTGATGATTCTAGATAGTAATAAAATTGTTTATCAGAAGTGGAGTTCTCTTAATATAGCATACTGTTTAGAATTGTTCTCAAGCAACAGGTTATAAACATGATAAATACATATGCATTTCCATAAGGACAGTGAAAATTGATATATGTTTGAACTTTTGCAATATAACAGGAAAGCAAACATGGTTAAAACCAAACTCTATAAGCACTAAAAGGGTATCCGATTTTAATCGATAATCGAATCAGAAGGTACATCCGATTATTACGATCAATCGATAATGATTTTTGTATCCGATTCCCAACAGTATGTACACCATGTACAATGTAGAAGACATTATTTGTCATGATCAATTATTGATTACTAAACATTTTTCAGAAAATTTTGCTACAGAACAATTGAACCAAGAGCAAGCTATAAATTCTGAAGTTTCTGGGTTGAGTGAGAGTGCTCTTTCATCTTTGGTACAGCAGCTACATGCCCCTGATCCTGCAGAAAGAGATGGGTCCCCAGATAGCCAGAATGGGTCTATGCATGCCAGCACAGGATCAGAAGGACTTGAAGAAGCATTGAGTAGAGATCTGAATATAAATGGTGATAAGACGGATTCTCCAAATGAAAGTGAAGATAAAAACCAGAAAAAGGAAGATAAAGAAAGATCTGATTCCAAAGATAGAGTGAAATCAGACAAGAAAAGCAAAAAGAAGGAGGACAAAACAATAGGTACTGATATCATTTGTTATCTCTCCACAATTGATGGTATTTTGAAAATTTCTGCTTTTTCAGTGTAGAAATTGCACAATCTATTCAAATTGTGTATACACTAAAGACTTTCAAATGGTGTTTCACATGAAGAAATGGATAGAAGATAATAGCTAGGCACCAGACAGCAAGTTGGCTATTTCATCTATTTTTGCAAATACATATTTTTCAACTTGAACAGTCTGTGCCTTTAGCCACTAGCCCTACGCCCGAGACTAGTAAAATCAGTCTCGGGCTAGTAAAAATTTGAAGTCACTAGCCCACCGGGCTAGTTAAAATTGTACCTTAATAACAAAGAATCTTCTATAAGGGCTAGTGAAATTGAGTTCGGGCTAGTACTACATAGGACCTTACTAGCCCCTCTTGGCTAGTGAATGAAAAAGTTTTTGGCACAGACTGCTTGAACTTAACATGGCCAATTTGAAAAAAAATATGTATTTAGAAATAAGTGCTGTACGTGTATGTGTCATGCACAAAAACTTGGCGAGCGACAATGAACCATGGTTGGTCCTCTTTAAAACTTAGGATTTTTATGTAATACAGCCAGCAGGAACATATTTTAAACATTATAAAGATCTTTTCTTCTCAAACCATTTGATTTACAGCAACCAACTTGATTACGATAGTCCTAGGGTGAAAAAAAAAAAACTGATAATGTTCATAAATGTATATGTACTTCATCCAGTCAGCAGGCAACATAGTTTAGTATAGGATTCTAGCTTGAGACTTAATTAATAGTAAACATATGATGAAATAAAATCTGAAAGCCCAAATGGCTATCAACTTGCAAAATATAGTAGTCTATTTAAATAGCTGCTGGCTAGAGGACTAGTGCTAGTGTTGAACCCTGAGAATGAAAATTTTGCAAAGCTGAATTTATTTCATTTTGGTATATTCACAGCAAGACACTGTGTAGTCCCTCTAGATACAGATACAACTAGATATCAGTGAGATGGTATCAGTCTCTGTGGGCCCGCTGCATGAATGTGACCTAGAGGTCAAAGGTGAAAGTCAAGGGTCACCAAGGTGATCTATTCACATGCCAAATACCAAAAGCCTATCTCAAACGAGAAAATAGTAATAGCTTGGACACGAATTTGTCATTGAAAAAGCATGAATGTGACCCTGAGGTCAAAGGTCAAGGGTCACTAACAAAGGTACACGACACTTTGCCTTGAGATGATCAATCCACATGCCAAATATCAAAGCCCTATCTTAAACAAGAAAAAAGTTATAGCTCAGACACGGATTTGTCATAAAAAAAGCATGAATGTGACACCGAGGTCAAAGGTCAAGGTCAAGGGTCACCAACCAAGGTACGCGACACATCACCTTGAGGTGATTTATCCACATACCAAATATCAAAAGCCTATCTCTAATTAGAAAAAAGTTATAGCCCAGTCACAAATTTGTCATTGAAAAAGCATGAATGTAACACCGAGGTCAAAGGTCAAGGTCAAAGGTCACCAACCAAGGTACGGGACACTTCGCCTTGAGGTGATCTATCCATATGCCAAATAGTAAAAGCCTATCTCAAACGAGAAAAAAGTTATAGCCGGACACAAATTTGTCATTGAAAAAGCATGAATGTGACCCTTAGGTCAAAGGTCAAGGTCAAGGGTCACCAACCAAGGTACGGGACACGTCGCCTTGAGGTGATCTATCCACATGCCAAATATCGAAAGCCTATCTCAAACGAGAAAAAAGTTATAGCCCGGATACAAATTTGTCATTGAAAAAGCATGAATGTGACCCTGAGGTCAAAGGTCAAGGGTCACCAACCAAGGTACTCGACACGTCGCCTTGAGGTGATCTATCCACATGCCAAATATCAAAAGCCTATCTTAAACGAGAAAAAAGTTATAGCCTGGACACAAATGTTTCAGACGGATGGACAGACTGATTACTATAGGGCGTCCGCCACTTTTCGTGGTGGGGCCCTAATAAAGTTAGTGTAAAAACCCTGATTCTATATTCAATAAAAATTAGCATTTACCAGTAGTTACTTTTTGGACAAATGCTGCGGTCAGGTAAATATAAGAAACCAAAAATTTGTCAACAGACATCTGCAAATTCACTTACTGTCCCACTAAGTTCTTAGGGCTGTTTAAATTGAAATTTGATATAAAACATTTTGATCAATTTGAACCTTTAAATGTATAAAGTGTTTCCTTGCAAGAGCTTGTAAGGTCACTGAAGTCATCCAGAACATTTTCATTCGAAGTTTGTATATTGGGATGAGTTAGATATACATACAGATGTGTGTTTTCTGTGATAGAGAGTACATGTGAACTTAAATGCATAGGATTGATACAGAACCACTTAAACACTTTGCTTAAGACTGACGCAAAATTTCTAGTTTATATACTGTAGTGTTATAATTAAACAATAAATTATATGTACCTGGATGTATCTTCAAAGTATTTTATTTATTTATAGAGTAAAACAAGGTTGCCATATGTTCTTGACTGCGTAATGTGTGTTTCTTTTCAAAACAAAAGAATAATTTTGGCAGAAATCCATGAGGTCTTAAATACGTTTTAATCCTTATCTCCTGATGATTGCACAATACCAAAAATCTTTCAAATGCACATGATAATCGATACTGGTAGATTAATCAACTCCTACACCTTTTTCCTCTCAATTTCCTCTGAAAACATGTATAAATACCTTTCCATTGTTTTTGGTAGATCATATTTTGAGAGCTTTAAGCAGCTTGCAGACGACTGAGGAAAAGCTTGCTGCCTTGTGTAAAAAGTATGCTGATCTCCATGAAGAACACAGAGCTTTAAACTCAACTGTTAAACAACTTCAGAGAAAACTAAGCGTGGTAAGTATCATTTGTACATTGGCTTTTATGTACATTTTACTCTACTAGATAATAATTCATATAACGGCAAAACTACTTTGTTGTAATAGGGATGTTAAATTAAAAGCTTTTCAATTCTATCACAGATTCATTGATTCTGCGTTGTTTCCAACATATTCGGTGGTACATTTCATTATACAATTTTAGATTATACCCCTAAATTCTCCCAAACTCCTCCCAGTCTTTTCTCCCAAAAAGTGTGGTTTATTGCCATACAGTGTAAATGAACATGATCCATAAATTTGTCTAAAAATAGAATCTATGTTATTTCTCTGAAAAACGACAAAATTTTGTATTTAAGTCGTGTCATTGGTCATTGTGCATCATCAATTTAACTTTGCTGTATTTCTTAATTAAGTAAATTGTAACAAGTGATTCTGACCCATTAACAAGACAAATTGTAGGTTGACTCAAAAAATTCAATTCTTCTGCTTATTACCTTGCAGAAATTGCAGAAAATTGACTGATATTTTTGCATATTAAGGCTAAGAACATATTAACCTACCTAGAACTGAAAACAAATTGAATTAGAATTAAAAGTAAATCTTCATTTGGTGTATTTTGTAGCATGATAATACATCATTCTTTTTCTTCACATTTATGATATAGACAGTATCACTGGACATCAGAAAGGTTGTTCACATCAAGAAGTCAGTGTTTTCATTGAACTTAAAGTGTAGCTGGGGTAAACTTCCAATAATTTAATAGATTCAATGAAAACATTGATAATTGAACTATTTTTACTCATCAAAGTTTAGGCGTGAAAAAGTATTTAGTAAAACCACATCCCTGTTTAAAGATTTACGTGCAAACTCTGTAGATTTGTATTTAACGATCAAAGCAACATTAGCTTTTTGTGAATTTTATGATGTATATATACCAACTACCTTGACTTGACTTGTCATGAAAGGAATGAAAACATTGAGAAGATCGGGAAACTTTTCTACCCTATTGCCTTAATGTCAAGTGTGTGAATTGTTTTGATTATACTGCAATGGTAATGAACACAATTTCAGTTGTATTTATCTTCAAAAATTGGCTGACATTACTTACTTCTCATGAATCTGTTCTTCTTGCTATGTCTTAGAATCATGTTTAGTGTGCGACTTTATACATAGGTGAAGTAGTGAAAGTCTCACATGATGTTAACATAAGATGACTTGTACAAACAATGTGGTTAATACAGTGGAACCTGTCAATTCCAACACCTCAGTATTCCAATATCCTGTAAAAATCCAACATAATTTTTGAGTTTCAAATACAGCTTTTTATATGACCGCAAAAATTTTGGTCATATTATGGTATGGCGTCGGTGTCGGCGTTGGCGTCTGTGGACAGCATAACTTTGGTTCTAATGAACAGATTGTTATCAAATTTTAGTATGATGTTTGTTAGCACAAGCTTAAGCCCGGGTTTTAATTTCGCGTTCCCTGCCCCACCCGTTTTTGAAAAAGAGGCAAAAAAGGGGCCAAAAAGGGGTATTTTCGTGTCTGTGGACAGCATAACTTTGGTTCTAGTAGACGGATTGTTTTCAAATTTTTATGATGTTTCTTGGAACATCTCGAGAAATGTTGTTTTCCTTTAGTTTTTGGCCCCACCCATTTCAGAATTAGGGGCCAAAAAAGGGTCAAATTGGGTGTTTTCACATATTTGACTGTAGAATCTTTATTATTTATTGGATTTTGATGGGGTTTCTTTCAGTGTACTCCTTAGAAAATTGATGTATGCCAATTCGGATTTCACTTGGCATGTACCTTTCACGAGATAAATGGGGCCCAAAAGGGGCAAATTTCAAAAATTTCAAATTTTTATTTTTGTCTCGCCCGCGACGAAAGTCGCGAAAGCGAGACATAGGCGTGCAAAGTATGACGGCGACGGCGGCTTAAACTCAAGTTTTAATACAGAAGCCTTTGATGTAGGAACTTTATATTTGGTCCATAGGTAGCTTACGGCGAACCCTATCTGTCGGACCCAAAATCATGTGACCTTGACCTATATTTCGCGGTCCAGTGACCCGGTTAAGTTTTTTTGCTTAAGTCCATTTCTCAATAACTAGAAGCTAGAAGTCAATGATATTTGGTATATAGCTTGGTCTTGGTTAGTACATGTCTGTCTGCCATATGGCTTTTGACTTTGACCTCAATTTCACGGTCCAGCGACCAGGTGAAGTTTTTTTGCTTAAGTCTATTTCTCAATAATTACAAGCCATAGGTCAATGATATTTGGTATATAGCTTGGTCTTGGTTAGTACATGTCAGTCTGTCATATGGCTTTTGTCCTTGACCTCATTTTCATGGTCTAGTGAACAAAATTGAGTGTTTTATTAGAATATTTTCTTAATAACTGTAAGTGGTATGGTAATAATATTTGGCTTGTAGGTTGTTCTTGAGTAGTACATGACTGTTTTAGTGACAAGCAGGGACGGGCGAGACATCTTTTAGGGTCCACTCTTGTTAGTCCGATTCTGATGGAGTTATTTTGCAATGGATTACTTATGAAAAATAAACTAGTGCTACACCACAAGATTTTTAACCGGGTTTTCCATCGGAAAAATCCGGTTATTAAAATGGTGAAAATGGCCGGCGCCGGGCAGGTGGCTGCCAAATGGGTACATCATTTGTCCGGAGCAAATCTCCTACAGTATTTGAGATAGAAAGTTTTTATTTTGCAGATCAATTGTACATATATCAAAGGTGTGCATGGTACTCTGATTTGGATTTTGGATGATTTATGTAAAAAATATCAGTTGTTGAACTTAGTCATTTTTATGTCAAATTTTTAACAATAGGGTTCCCCTTTTGTCCCGGTTTGCTGTCACATTGACAGTTTTCCTCTTGTTGATAATTTGTTTCCTTTCCAAGCTATGAGGGGCCCAATGGGACCAAAATTGCAAACATACGGATTACCTAAAATTTTTATTTTCATCTGATTTCACTGGGATTTTTTTCTTTAGATTCCTCTCATTGTAAGCTTTCAGCAATATGTCAACAGATTTGGTGTAGCTCTTTCCGTTTCTGAGCTATAAGGGGTCAAAGGGACCAGAATTGCAATTTTTAGAAATATGTGAAATCTTTTAATTTAGATCAGATTTTAATGGGATTTTTTTCTTTTGATTCCTCTCAGTGCAAGATTTCAGTAGCATGTCAGCAGATTTGATGTATCTATTACCGCTTCCGGGCTATAAGGGGTCAAAGGGGCCAAAATTTGCAATTATTACAAATATGTGAAATCTTAATCTTTCATCAGATTTTGATGGGATTTTATTCCTTGCGTTCCTCTCATTGTAAGCTATAAGAAGTATTCAGTGGATTTGGCGTAGCTCATATCATTTCCGAGCTATAAGGGGTCAGAGGGGCCAAAATTGCAATTACAATGTATAAGAAATATGCGAAATCCTTATTTTTCATCAGATTTTGATGGGATTTTTTCTTTGGATTATTCTCATTGTAAGCTTTATTTTTATACGACCGAAAAATTTTTGAGGTCGTATAATGGTATGGTGCTGTCGTCGTTGTCGTTGTCGTCGTCATCATCGTCATTGTCGTCTGTAGACACAATTTTTTATTTATGTCAATAACTTTAGTTCCAGTTAATCAATCCTTATGAAATTTTAACACAATGATCGTTAGCTCAAAAGGAAGGCTTGGATAATTTTTGGTCATTGTGGCCCCACCCCTTTTTAAAAAAAGGGGCCAAAAAGGGGTAAATTGGGTGTTTTCACATATATGGCTGCAGAATCTCTATTATTTATCGGATTTTGATGAGGTTTCTTTCAGTGTGCTCCTTAGGGAATTTCCAATCTGCAGTATGCCAACGGATTTCACATCGCATGTACTGTTGATGAGATAAAGGGGGCCAAAAAGGGGCGAATTTCAATTTTTTTATTTTTAGTCCGATTTTGATGCACTTTTTTGCAATGGATTCCATTTGAAAAATTATTAAGCACTGCATCTACAGATATTTTGATAACTTGTTTCCTTTCCGAGATATGAGAGCCCTACGGGGCCAAAATTGGAAATACACTGATTACCTGAAATTTTTATTTTTCATCAGATTTCAATGGAATTTTTTTCTTTGGATTCCTCTAGTTATAAGCTTTCAGTGGAAGCCAACAGATTTGGGATACCTCTTACCGATTCCAAGCTATAAAGGATCAAAGGGACCCAAATTGCAATTTTTAGAAATATGTAAAATCTTTTATTTTTTTCTCTACTTTGTGTCCAGGTAATTAATGTGTCAATGTCCTGATTGTGTCCAGCAAATTACTGTGTCCACATTCATTTTAATTAACACTTGTTCAAATTGCAGTGGTTGACATGCTGTGGTCGTATCATGCTGCGCTCGGCGTAGCCCTTTATTTCTATTTTGGGTCCATCTTATTACTGTATCAAGCTTTTTTTGTGTCCATCTAATTACTCTGTCAAGCTTTTTACTGTGTCCAAATTTGCTCTAAATTACACTTTTTCAAATTTCAGTGGTCGACATGGTGCGGTCGTATCATGCTGCGCTCTGCATAGCCCTTTATTAAGTTTTCTTTACCTGAGTATTCTGACATCCTGTGTAATCCAACATAATTTTGTGGTCCTATACTGTGTCGGATTATACAGGTTCCACTGAACTGTGCCTAAACTAGAACATTTTTCAGACAATGTTGCTGTTTATAGAGCTCCACCTGTTCTGATATTTTATTGTATATGAACAAACATGACTAATAATCTAAGCCAAAACAAGAAATATGGCATCCGTTATAAGTAAACCATTTGCATTAAAAGTCAGACACTTAAGCCCAAAAAAATAGTCAGAAGGCTTTATTATAACCAATAAACTTCAAGCTATTAATCATTTGAATGGACTTTAATCCTTTAGCCTTACTATTTTGTAGACCACCAGAGAAAAAGACCAGTTACAGACTGAACACACAAAGGCAGTGATGGCTAAAAGTAAACTAGAGGGATTATGTCGGGAACTTCAGAAACATAACCAAGTAATCAGGGTAGGTTTTATACATTTATAGAGATTGGGAGGTTCTTACGTGAGACCATATTAGAGATAAGGGATATCTTCCAGGAATGTGGGAAACTCTGTCTTTTCATGAGTGGAATGCAGCACAACAAGATCTCCCACAAATGGAAGATATCCTGATCTTTAACCATGGAGAAATGTAAGAACCTACTTCTTCTGTAAAATACAATGATCAAACTGATTGATAGCAAAACTAGCGATTTCTTGTAGAGTTTTTAATTATGATGTCAAACAAATAGCTACATTGGATAGAAACTTGCCCTGTGTAGGACAGCTTCATGGGACCCTGTTTTCAATGGGCTATCTTACATTGGAAACTGCCATTTAGAGATCAGACTATATATTATTATAGAAACTAACACTTAAATGCAAACAACATTTATCCAAAATTTGGCAATTTTATAGACTAGAAATAATATCTGGAAAAGAGCATCATTCAACTGCAACACTGCAAGTTTTTTTTTTTCAAAAAAGCTCACAATAAACATTACACACAGTAATAAGATGAAAAGATAAATAATTTTAGATTGAATATTATTTGAAACATGCACAAAATTAGTCTTGTGACAAAACAAAAACATGTTAGATTGCAACAGTTTATCAAAAAAAACATTTTGTGTATATTTCATTTGAAAAGATCAAAATAATACAAACCAGCATTCTGTTGTCACCTTTTTCAAATCTTTTTAATCATTCACATGTGGTTTGAAGAATTTCCATTGGTAAAAGGTGTAAACATCTTCACACTATTCATACTGACACTAACTACATTACATGTATAATGCATTGATTATTTCCTCATAGTAGGAGAAAAAGTTGAATACTTATTAAACATATGCTGCTAGTATGATATTTTCATGTTATGTGTTAATCTCTGTTTGATTTTTTCTTGTTTTATAGCAAGAAAGCTTACAGAGAGCTAGAGAAGAAGATGAGAAAAGAAAAGAGATATCAGGGAAATTCCAGGTGAGGATAATATATTAATAAATTTCTTCTAGGTATGTTTTACAGTGGCTTTAAGAATAGTGATGAGATTCAATTTGTCAGCCTTGGTTAAAAGTTACCTGAAAATTAATATAATCTCCCATCAATTAGACTTTAAGACAGACAATCTCAGACAATGAAAGGTAAAATTTTAAGTACATGGAATTGAAGCTTCCATGTCCAGGACACTAGAAATCATACTATTAAAGGGTGTCTGAGATTTTTATACCCCTGCAAACAAAGTTTGGGGGGTATATAGCAATCACCCTGTCTGTCTGTCCATCTGTCCACACTTCTTGAAAGCGCAACTCCTCTTAAACCACGTGAAGGATTTTAATGAAACTTTACACAAAGGAAGGACACTATATGTAGATGTGCATGAAGGAATATAATTATTGTCTGAAAGCAGGAAGGGGAGATAATTTGACTTTGACTTTTCTTTGATTCCCTATGTATGGGTTACCTCATAAGCGCAACACCTCTTAAACCACTTGAAGGATTTTGATGAAAATTTACACAAAGGAAGGACACTATATGTAGATCAGCATGAAGGAATATAATAATTCTCTGAAACCAGGAAGGGGAGATAATTTGACTTTGACTTTTCGTTGATTCCCTATGTATGGGTTACCTCGTAAGCGCAACTCCTCTTAAACCACTTGAAGGATTTTGATGAAACTTTACACAAAGGAAGGACACTATATGTAGATCAGCATAAAGGAATACAGTAATCTCTGAAACCAGGAAGGGAAGATCATTTCACTTGACTTTTGTTTATTCCTTCTGCTTTGATTTTATTTAAAGCGTAGATATTGTGAAATCAAGCTGTTGGAGAGACACCTTTTTTCATTGTAATCCTCTTGAAAAGTTGTTTTCAAAGTGTGGAAATGAAATTTCTCTAAGACTTATGATTTTTATGTAAAATGTCTAAGAGCTAGAAAAGGGTGAATTTTATATTTGTCTAATTTCAACAGAGTATTTTCATTGGAACCCTTGTGAGAAGTTCTTTCTTGAAGAATATATCATTGTGTCCATACTTGTATTGTGTCCACACCTGTATTGTGTCCACACTCACTTAAATTTGCATTTACCATATGGATTCAGGGTTCATTGAGCGGGGGGTATATTTGGCTGCCATTCGGCGACAGCTCGTTTTCCTTGCTCTTTAACTTGGGTTTGATCATTTTTCTCCCTTTGTATTAAGGTTGTGGCTACATGCATATGTGATTAATGTGTCACCTTCTTTAAGCAGAGTAGACACATAAGAATTACTAACCGTAATCTTGCGTCGTCCTGTCTCGTTTTCTGTCAGTTTGTTTAACTGCAATTTCTTCTTAACTATAGTTCCATTTCCAACCAACCTTTCAGGTACATCCCAATGCTCAGCTTTCTTGCAGTTCATAGTTTGGAAATTATGACTACTGATTCTAGAGGTTCACTGAGCCAAAATAGCTAATTTGGAAATCCTGATTGTTAATCTGCAATGCCTTCAAAACTTTCAGTCCGATTTTAACCAAACATTGAGGATATTTTGTTCATATGATTTAGTTGTGCACCTGGTACTTGAAATTAAGATTTACTTATTTTAGACTAAATCCTAAATTACTCATTCTTTAATTCTGATATGTAATCCACATCTTCAAAACTTCTGATTCCCATCCAGCCATCGGGATACAATGTTCATATGATGTAGTTGTGCATGTGATACTAACAAATTATGACTTTACTTAATTTAGAGGTTTACAGAGCCAAACTAGCTCATTTTTAATCCATAACTCATTCAAAGCTCAAAGTCTGACTCCAACCCAACTTTGACAATATATTTTTTCACATATTCCAGTCACATCTGATATTTGAAATTTATATTTTATCTGATTTTAGAGGTTTACTGAGCCACAAATAGCTCATTCATAAATTCTGTTATGTAGTTCTTATTTTCTTCAAAACTGTGACACCAATTCAAACCAATCTTTCAGGATATGTTGTTCACATGATTTAGTTGGGCAGATGATCCTTGAGATTTTACTTTTGTTACACATTCACAAAGCAAGCAATCTGCCACTCCTTAATAATTAGGGCCCCGCATCGAGATGCGGGTGCCCTATAGTTTTCACTTTGTCTGCCCGTCCGTCCGTCTGTCCGTCAACAAATTTTTTGGTCGAAGTTTTCTGGGCTTTTACAAATGGGAATGATTTCATATTTGGTCTGAAGCTTTATGATGAGTTGTACCGTTTAAGCAATTTTCAGGTTTGCCATGCCACTACTTCCTGTTTGCCAATACTTTAACTTTTTATTATACCACTCTATGGATGATAAATTTTCGTCAAAGTTTTCTGGGCTTCTACATGAGGGAATGATTTCATATTTGGTCTGAAGCTTTAAGATGATGAGTTGTATCGTGTAATCAAGTTTCAGGTTTGCCGTGCCACTACTTCCTATTTGCCGATACTTTACTTTTTTAGTTCGCCTCAACGAAGTTGAGGGGGACTATTGGAGTACCCCTGGCGTCCTCGTCCGCGTCCACGTCTACGTCTACCTCCGCGTCCGCATTTGGGCATATATCTCTGCAACTATGAAGGGTAGGGTCATCAAACTTTGTGTGCAGATGCATCTTGGGCTATCTCACAGCCTCCAAGAAAATTAGGTCTCTTTGACCTATATTTTCCGCTTGACTGGCTTTTATTTAATTTTAGGTCCGAGTTGATATCTCAGTAACTGTACATGGTAGGATCATCTAACCATGCATGTGCATGCATCTTTGGGGGTAGGTCAGCATCCAGGCAAAATTAGGTCACTGTGACCTATATTTTCTGCATGATTGACTTACATTCAAGTTTACGTCCGAGTTCAGATCCAAGCAACTATACATGGTAGGATCATGTAACCTTGCATGTGCATGCATCTTTGGGGGTAGGTCAGCATCCAGTCAAAATTAGGTCTTTTTAACCTATATTTTCCGCATGATCGACTTACATTCAAGTTTTCATCCGAGTTCAGATCCAAGCAACTGTACATGGTAGGATCATGTAACCTTGCATGTGCATGCATCTTTGGGGGTAGGTCAGCATCCAGTCAAAATTAGGTCACTTTGACCTATATTTTCCGCATGATTGACTTACATTCAAGTTTGCGTCTGAGTTCAGATTTAAGTAACTGTACATGGTAGGATCATCTTACCTTGCATGTGCATACATCTTTGGCAGAAGTTCAGCATCCAGGCAAAATTAGGTCACTTTGACCTATATTTTCCGCATGGTTGTCTTACATTCAAGTTTACGTCCGAGTTCAGATCTAAGGAACTGTACATGGTAGGATCATCTAACCTTGCATGTGCATGCATCTTTGGGGGTAGGTCAGCATCCAGTCAAAATTAGGTCACTTTGACCTATATTTTCCGCATGATCGACTTACATTCAAGTTTTCGTCCGAGTTCAGATCCAAGCAACTGAACATGGTAGGATCATCTAACCTTGCATGTTCATGCATCTTTGGGGGTAGGTCAGCATCCAGTCAAAATGAGGTCACATTGACCTATATTTTCCGCATGAGTGACTTACATTCAAGTTTACGTCCCGAGTTCAGATCTAAGCAACTGTACATGGTAGGATCATCTAACCTTGCATGTGCATGCATCTTTGGGGGTAGGTCAGCATCCAG
>MJUU01048831.1:97816-131568 GCA_002080025.1 Modiolus philippinarum
CAAAATTAGGTCACTTTGACCTATATTTTCCGCATGATTGACTTACATTCAAGTTTGCGTCCGAGTTCAGATTTAAGTAACTGTACATGGTAGGATCATCTTACCTTGCATGTGCATACATCTTTGGCAGTAGGTCAGCATCCAGGCAAAATTAGGTCACTTTGACCTATTTTTTCCGCATGGTTGACTTACATTCAAGTTTGCGTCTGTGTTCAGATTTAAGTAACTGTACATGGTAGGATCATCTTACCTTGCATGTGCATACATCTTTGGCAGTAGGTCAGCATCCAGGCAAAATTAGGTCACTTTTCCGTTTATGTCGGAATTCAGGTCTCGATAACTGTACATGGTAAGATCATCTAGCCTTTGTATACATGCATAAGGGATGGTAAATGAGCACCCTGACCAAATTGGGTTTCTGTGTCCATGTGCCATAACGAGGCGAACTTTGTAATCGTTGATTACCTATGTTTTTATTTTACCACTCTATGGGTGAAAATTTTTCGTCAAAGTTTTCTGGGCTTCTACAACTGAGAATGATATGATATGTAGTCTAAAACTTCATGATGATGAGTTGTAACGTGTTAGTAATTTTAAGGTTTGCCATGCCACTACTTCCTGTTTGCCGATACTTAAACTTATTATTATACCACTCTATTGATGAAAATTTTCGTCAAAGTTTTCTTGGCTTCTACAACTGGTCTAAAGCTTCATGATAATGAGTTGTATCGTGTGAGATATTTTCAGGTTAACCATGCCACTATTTCCTGTTTGCAGATACTTTAACTTTTTATTGTACCACTCTATGGATGAAAATTTTTGTCAAAGTTTTCTTGGCCTTTACAACTGGCAATGATTTATTATTTGGTGTAAAGCTTCATGATGATTATACTATAACTTATCCAAGATTCTGATTATGGCAAAATATTCAACGAATGATCGAATAACTCAGTAATTCACGAATGCGCAGAGCGCATGAGTGAATTACAGCGTTTTTCGATCATGAGTTGAATATTTTCGATAATCAGAATCAAGGATTAGGTTATAGTTTTTAACCGGGTTTTCCATCGGAAAAATCCGGTTATTAAAATGGTGAAAATGGCGGGCGGGCGGCGGGCGGGCGGCTGCCAAATGGATACATCATTTGTCCAGAGCAAATCTCCTACAGTATTTGAGACAGGAAGTTTTTATTTTGCAGATCAATTGGACATATATCAAAGGTGTGCATGGTACTTTGCTTTTGATTTTTGATAATTAATTTCAAAAATATCAGTTGTTGAACTTAGTCATTTTAACGTCAAATTTTTAACAATAGGGTACCCCCTTTGTCCGGAGCAAATCTCCTATAGTATTTGAGACAGGAAGTTTTTATTCTGCAGATCAATTGTACATATATCAAAGGTGTGCATAGTACTTTGATTTTGATTTTTGATTATTTATGTAAAAAATATCAGTTGTTGAACTTAGTCATTTTTACATCAAATTTTTAACAATAGGGTACCCCCTTTGTCTGGAGCTAATCTCCTACAGTATTTGAGACAGGAAGTTTTTATTTTGTAGATCAATTGTACATATATCAAAGGTGTGCATGGTACTCTGATTTTGATTTTTAATAATTTATGTCCAAAATATCAGTTGTTGAACTTAGTCATTTTTACGACAAATTTTTAACAATAGGGTACCCCCTTTGTCTGGAGCAAATCTCCTTCAGTATTTGAGACAGGAAGTTTTTATTTTGCAGATCAATTGTACATATATCAAAGGTGTGCATGGTACTTTGATTTTGATTTTTGATAATTTATGTAAAAAATATCAGTTGTTGAACTTAGTCATTTTAAGTCAAATTTTTAACAATAGGGTACAACCTTTTTCTGGAACAAATATCCTTCAACTTAATAGATAGGAAGTTTTTATTTTGCAGATTATTTGTACCTGTATCAGAGGTGTGCACAGTACTTTAATTTTCCATTTTTATTAAAATCCAAGTTGCTGAACTTTCAGAAAAAGGCTACTTTGGTGGAAGGTTTAACATTGAAAATTAATAAAAATTATAAACAGTCAAGTACCTAACCTGTATGAGTTATTACAGAAAAATAACATGCATGTGTTATTACTCAGGGAAAAAATTGATAACATATGTATGATACATGCTTCAAATAGGCATTATGCAGTCATAGTTTTGTTATAAATGTATACCATTTTATTATTACCATTATTGTCTATCAGCATGCTAGGAGTTAAAATCATAGGACTTTTCATAGTTTGCCAATATTGCAAAATATACATATGTTATTACAGGAAAAGTATGCCTGTAATAATAGAAGGGTGTTAGTACAGCTACTCTGCATCACTTAAAAGTGTTTTCCTCAGACCAGAATAATGCCTAATCAAATTACATTTTTATTTATAGTAATGTATGAAAATCAAAGCATATCAATAGGTTCTGCGCAAGTTTCTTAGTAATTCCCAAGTGTCTAATAAACTAATAAATATTTAAGTCATATGCCTGTAATAACTAAGCATTGTTATTGCAACTAAAGTTATATCATTTTAGAGCCTGTTCTCAATGATTAACCATGGTTCATCAAAAATGTTTTAACTTAATTGAAAACTGATTTATCCAGGCTAAATAATTAGTTTCTGCGCAAAGGTCTAAGCAATTCCCAAGTGACCAAAAAAAGGTAATATATTTTAGGTTGCTACATACATATGTTATTACAGAATTAGGAATAAAGAGCAGATAACTCAAAACAACATCTGTAATAACACATGCATGTTATTATTCTGTTATAACTCATACAGGTTAGGTACTTGACTGATAAACTTGTACATTTCAAATATTCAGGGTCAACCCATGTGTATGATATACTGTCCATGTGAAAGAAAACCCGGTTTGCTGTCACATTGACAGCTTTCCTCTTGTTATTATATAGATCTTCACGCATATTTGATTTACCCGTTGATTATTCAGTTCATGAACTACGGTTTCAAGATTAATCAGCGGTGACGTTTACTTAACAACAACGTTGACGTCTATTGTGACGTCACTTCCTAGAGTGAAATTATGGAAAATAATTTCACAGTTAATTATCACTTTTCTTTCACTGGGAAATCTTAATCTTTCACCGCTATCTATATAATGAGTTGTATCGTGTAAGCTATTTTCAAGTTTGCCATGCCACTACTACTTCCTGTTTGCTGATACTTTTTAACTTTTTATTTTTAAATATTTTCATAAACAAATGTTGATAATTTGGTACAAAGGAAGTGACTGCCTATTGCGGGGCCCTCCTGCATTCAGCAGTACCTCTAGTTGTGATTCAGATTCAAGCTAAACATTCAAGATGCAAACATATATCTTATTCACATTATCAAGTTGTACACCTTATATTTGAAATTTTCAGTTTACAAATGTTTGGGGTTCACTGAACCAAAAATAGATTATTTGTATTCCAGATGCAGTTCCATTGAACATTCATCTTTTTTTATCCATAATATATTAAGTGATCATGATTGAAATTAAAATTTCTAATATATTGTATTGTGTTAATTTCAGACAACAATAGGAGAGATACAGCAACAGATGCAAGACCATCACGAGAGAAACACAAAATTACGGGAGGAAAATCAAGAACTGGCAGGGAAACTGAAAAAGTTTATCGAACAATATGAAACCAGAGAAAAGGTATATAAAACTTTGGGGCGGTTCGTTTCTCTTGTCTGGGTTAGATCGTTTGCTTCCGGTCTATTTGGTTTTGCATTCGTTTCTAAATTTGAGTTCACCCGGGTTAGACCGTTCTGAAATGATCGGCCCATTTGGTTTAAAGATGGCTGATAAAGTTTAACGAGAATGAAATTTAATTCAACAAGAGTAATTATTATTTGTTCAGGTTAATGTGGTGAATCTACTTTGAGAATTTAATATCTATTTTGTCATGTTTGTGATAAAACAAAATACAATATGAGCATAAAAACACAGCAAACCTGAAATTTACAACAAATGTTGGCACATATGGCAAATGCCATAATATAGTTTTTTTTAATAAAACAAGTTTTAATGCTGTAGCAGCTTTTGTAACTGAATAAAACTTGAATGAAAATGAAAGTAAGTAATTAGTCCTTGATAGATTAGTTAATCATCAGAGGGTAAATTGCCCCTCCCAACATAATTGTCCGACTAAGAGGATAATACAACATTATTTAATAATAAGGTAATAAGATAATTTGTTTGGTGTATAGAAATGAAGAAACTCGTCCTCCAAAAAAATCGAACTTGTCCATTGCAGAATACTCAACAGCTTCAAGACCATGTCTGTCATTTTTTAGCTCACCTTGCTATGCCAGGGTGAGCTTTTGCCATCACTTTGCGTCCGTCATCCGTCGTCCGTCCATCCGTCCGTAAACTTTTCATTCAAAGATCTTCTCCTCTGAAACCACTGGGCCAATTGAAACCAAACTTGGCCACTATAGTCCTTGGGTGGTGCCCTTTAAAAATTGTGTCGCTCAGGTCTGTACGTCATCCAAGATGGCCGCCAGCTGGGACCAAAATTTAACATTGGACCCAATGGAAAAAAAAACGTTTCAAATTCTATTTCTCTGAAACTACTGGGCCAATTGGAACCAAACTTGGCCACAATAGTCCTTGGGTGGTCCCTTACAAAAAAGGTGTTTTTTAGGTCCGCATGATTTCCAAGATGGCCGCCAGAGGAAACATAATTTTATCATTGGACCATATGGGAAAACATTTTCAAAGATCTTCTTCTCTGAAACTACTGAGCCAATTGGTACCAAACTTGGCCACAATAGTTTTTGGGTGGTCCCTTACAAAAAAGGTGTTTTTCAGGATCGCACTACATTTAACATGGCCGCCAGCGGGGGACATAGTTTTAACATTGGACCCTATGGGAAAACACATTCAAAGATCTTCTCCTCTGTAACTACTGGGCAAATTGGACCCACCTTTGGCCACAATAGTCCGTGGGTGATCCCTTACAAAAAAAGTGTTTTTAAGGTCTGCGCAAATTCCAAGATGGCCACCAGCGGAAAACATAGTTTTAACATTGGAGCCTTTGGGAAAACACTTTCAAAGATCTTCTTCTCTGAAACTACTGAGCCAATTGGTACCAAACTTGGCCACAATAGTCTTTGGGTTGTCCCTTGCAAAAAAGATGTTTTTCAGGATTGCGCTACAATCAAGATGGCCGTCAGAGGGGGACACAGTTATAACATTGAACCCTATGGGAAAACACATTCAAAGATCTTCTTTTCTGAAACTACTGGGCCAATTGGAACTAATTATGGCCACAATAGTCCTTAGGTGGTCCTTTGCAAGAAAGATGTTTTTCAGGTCAGTGCTATATTCAAGATGGCCGTCAGTGGGAAACATAGTTTTAACATTGGATCCTATGGGAAAACACATTCAAAGATCTTCTTCTCTGAAACTACTGAGCCAATACGTCGTTTTCGAGATCCCTTCATTCCCGGAAGGACGTAACATCTTTTATGACGTTCCCGCCGTTTTCAGGTTCACTCACATTTCCGGTTTATTGCATTTCCAACAAACACAACGTCAATGAGTCTCAGAAAGCCTACCTAATTTGTTACATAAGGGAATTTTACTTTCCCCGTGAAAACGAGTATTTGTTATGAATGACGTGATTTTTATTTGCACTTTTTTAAAGATTTTTTTCCAGTTCAATCGATGCAAATGCCACGAAATTGAAGTTCACTTCCAAACAAAAAAATTTTGCCTTATCCTGCAGACAGTGCAGTCATGTTACTGTGGTTCTTAACTTCAAGCTTCATTATAAAATAGAATGAAAAAAATATGAATTTTTACAACATTATATAAGTGGAACTTGTCCAATAAGATATTGTTATTTACAACAAGTACGAAGCGGAAGACGTCAAGCACCGCAACGTCACTATTATCACGTGACAAAGTGCTAAAATAAGTATGTTTTCCCGTAGTAGATCTTTATCTCGAAAACGACGTATTGATACCAAACTCGGCAACAATAGTCTTTTGGTGGTTCCTTACAAAAAGGTGTTTTTCATGATTGCGCTACATTCAACATGGCTGCCAGCGGGGGATATAGTTTAACATTGGACCCTATGGGAAAACACATTCAAAGATCTTCTCCTCTGAAACTACTGGGCCAATTGGAACCAAACTTGGCCACAATAGTCCTTAGATGGTCCTTTGCAAAAAATGTGTTTTTCAGGTCAGCGCGATATTCAGGATGGCCGCCAGGGGGAAACATAGTTTTAACATTGGACCCTATGGAAAAACACTTTCAAAGATCTTCTTTTCTGAAACTACTGAGCCAATTTGAACCATACTTGGCCACAATAATCCTTAGGTGGTCCCTTGCAAAAAAGGTGTTTTTCAGGATCGCACTATATCCAACATGGCCGCCAGTGGGGAACATAGTTTTAACATTGGACCCTAAGGGAAAACACATTCAAAGATCTTCCCCTCTGAATGTACTGAGCCAATTGGAATAAAACTTGGCCGCAATAGTCATTGAGTGGTCCCTTGCAAAAAGGTGTTTTTCAGGTCAGCGCGATATCCAACATGGCAGCCAGCGGGGAACTTAGTGTTTCCCATGGGGTCCAATGTTAAACTAACAGAGGTCTTCTCCCCTTTAACTAATTAGGGATATTGGATTTATAGTTTAATTATATATAAGGGCTCTTTAACATAAAATGTCTGTTAATCAAGGGCCAGGTGAGCGATACAGGCTCTTGAGAGCCTCTTGTTTACACCACCCGCTATGTTCGTTTCTGTTCTAACCGGTTAGGTCTATCACATGGTCGTCCTAGACCGGGTAAGGCTGAAAAGGAATCTGACCTTTGGTTATTGTATTTCAACAACTGATTGTTTATTCAGTACAGTTGAAATAGACTTTGGAGACCTATGTCTTTAACATTGAAGACTAAAAAATCCTAGATTGCCACCCAACCTTTTCAAAAACTAAGGGCATTTCTTTTTTTCATTTTTGGAGAAAAAAACTAAATTTTAAAGAAATCAAACTTAAATGAATAAAAAATTAAAAATTGTGTTTTTTCTTGGCCTGAAAAAACAGGGAGGGGAAGAGGATGAGAATGTAAGATATCTTTTTTTGGGGCCACTTAAGGCCTAAAATGAAACCCAAATCAGACAATGAAAGAGCTTTGAATTTGGAACCTACTCCTTAGTTTTATATAGATACATGTTTTAACTTTTCAAAACATCAATCTGATGGCCAACACAGTCAAGTGTTGTGTAATGTTTCAAAAGTATTAGTCAATGGTTGTAACTGCTTTTATTTATTGTATGTATGTATTTATGTATTGAATTATAATTATATGGTCAAATTTACAATGGAAAAAAAAAAGAAAAATGAAGCATGTTGAAGATTATATTTATTTATTTTCTCTGTAACTTTGTATTTAGTTTATGAGAATAAAGTTATGCTTTTATTCATTCAAAATAATTAAGTACCTACTAACATTTTGTTATCAATCATTAAAAGGTATTTTTGTCGTTTTAGCAAGTAGAAAAAGTAATGCAACATAGAGAATTAGAACAAAAGTTGTCTGATGCCAGACTTGCACAGTCTAATGCAATACTAAAAGAAGAGCAAGAAAGATCAAAGAAAGAAAAAGAAGTTGTAAGTTAAATATTTGATTTATCACTTATTTTTTGCCATGCATTTGTTTATCACTACATTTAAAGGAGTAGGTGCGGTTAGGGCCTTATTTGGCCTCAAAAAAATAGGATTGCTTAAATTTACAATATTTTTTGTTGAAATGGTCTATGAATATGTGTTAACCATAAACAGCAAGATTATGCAGGTTTTGATGTACGATTATAGAGTTTTTCAGTGTAGAAAACGGAACAAATTGCACAATTTGTCGAAAAATGACAAATTTGACCAATTTTGACTACTTTTTCTGAAGAGGAAACATAGAGCTCATGCAAGAACCAAAAAAATATTTATATGGGAGGTCTAACACATCTGTACTAACAAGCAGATAAAGTATCTAATTGGTTCTTGAATGCGCTTTATATTTCCGATAAGGAAAACAGTTCGAAAATATGCCAAATTCCTTGTATTTCTATGAAAATGTTCAAAAGTAGCTAAAACATGACGTCAGAACTGTACCCACTGTGACGTCATGGGTTCTAAATTTTGTATTTTTTTCTTTAGTGGGATCTGCACTTTCAAACGAACATAAAAGAAAATATTCAGGTGCAACTTAAAAAATCACAGAAATTTAGGGCCAAATCACCCCATTATCGCACCTTGTCCTTTTAAAACATTAGCAATTATATGTTGTTCTGTGCTTAAAAGCTATTTTTAAGTGGCCTGTTAGGAGATGTTATCTTAAGTAAAAACAGTATTATTGGTTTGTGGGGTGGCTTTTATTTCAGTCCATAAAATCACAAATCACTTAAACAGTCTGCCGTCAGAAGACTTTCAAATAAATGTTTTTTCTTATCCTGGACCTAAGAGTTTTTTCAACTACACACACACACACACACACACACACAAAAAACAACAGCAAAGAAAAAAAAAATAAAGATAAAAATTAAAAAGTAAAAAAAAACTAATAAAGAAACAAACATTTTTGAAGAGGAACTACAATTTGGAAATACTTATATAATGTAGATAAAACAACATAATAGACCCTTTCACGATAAATGCGGTCCTGAATTTTGCACATGCACTCATATGCCTTTGAATACTTGTAGGTAAAATGCAACATCATATACGTGACGTCTTGATTAACTGTCCTACAA
This sequence comes from Modiolus philippinarum, assembly GCA_002080025.1. Taxonomy (NCBI): domain Eukaryota; kingdom Metazoa; phylum Mollusca; class Bivalvia; order Mytilida; family Modiolidae; genus Modiolus; species Modiolus philippinarum. The sequence goes on from MJUU01048831.1 coordinate 106,605, forward strand.
CGTCATTTTTGAGGGAACTGTTTTTATTTTCTACTCAAAATTACTAAAACGCAGTTTTCATGAAAGGGTCTATAATTAACTTACAGCTAAATTTGAATTCTGCAGATGGCCATTTCATCAACATGCAGCTTTTTAGTTGAGATAAAATGATATAATTTACTGAGCCTACAAAGATGAATTTAAAATTGCTTGATTTATAAACATTTTTAGACTTTTAAATGAATTTGTGATGATGGAACTTGCATTCTATGTTTAATATGAAGCTCCCATATATTCAGAATACTTTTCATTTGTACTATATATTTATGATATATTTATGATTTAGATTTATCATGAATAGCATTGCTTGAAAGGTGATAATGGCTCTTGACTGAAACGTTTTGGGTCATAATAAAAATCTTCAACATATTATGACAAAAGTGTCGTTACATTCGTATGTAGCTGAAACTAAATAAGTTTCAGTGACCAGAATCATTTTAAGTATGGAATAGATATAAAGTACAGCCAGAGACTTGCCATTGTAAAACTCTGCGATAGACATATCACTTTGCTCAGTGAAATGTATATATTTTCTTATTTCCTGTTTAATCTATCAACATGCTTTCTTTGCATTTAAAGTGAAAGAGTTAGTCACTTGAAATGCAAAAGAAATGATGCTGATAGATATGTCAGGTAAACAATTATATTTATTTAAAAATTTAGGGTTATATGTCTATCGAAGTGATTTTCTGTCTGTACTGTACATGTGATTGTGTTTTTGGTTATTAACAGTCATTATCCTTCTTTATGTTATCTTATTGGATGTACAATATCAATAATTGTTTGATCAATTGACCTATGCTATGGATACTATTTTCATTATAACTATGTATATTTCCAGTTGTTATTACAAGCAACAGAAGCACAGAAGAAGTCAGTACTTTTAGAAGCTCAGGTATGTAGTTATAGGCTTCATATTATGGCTAGATTGGTGATATTTTTGTCCCCGCTGCAATGCGACGGAGGGAAATAGAAATGGTTTGCGTCAGTGTGACTCTGCATCCGTATCTCAAGTTTTTTGTGGGCGCAATTCCTCTTACACCACTGGACAGATTTTGCTGAAATTTTTTGTGATTGTTTGTCACCAACTGTAGTTGATCATATCATGCTGCCATTTTGATTTGACAAATTTTACAGGAGTTATGGGACTTTATCGACTTAAATGCATGCTACAGCTTAGGAACACTTTGTGGGCGCAACTCCTCAGAAACCACTGAACGGCTTATGCTGGATTTTGTTTGAAGATTTGCCACCATATGTACTTGATCATATTATACAAATTTTACGGGAGTGATGGGACTTTATCGACTTAATGCATACTACAACATAGGAAGACTTTGTGGACACATCTTCTCAAAATCCAAATAAGGGATTTTGCTGAAATTTTGCTTGGCTGTTTTCAACCTAATGCAGTTGATCATAACCTGCTGCCATTTTGATTAGCAAAATTTTACATGAGTTATGGGACTTTATCGACTTGATGCATACTACAAGATAGGAAGACTTTGTGGAAGCAACTCCTCACAATTCAATGAAGGGATTTTGCTGAAATTTTGCGTGGTTGTTTGCCAACTTATGTAGTTTATCATATTATGCCACTATTTTGATTCGAAAAATTTTACAGAGTTATGAGACTTTATCTACTTAATGCATACTACAACATAGGAAAACTTTAGGTCCACTTTGTGGACGCAATTCCTCAGAAACCACTGAACGGCTTATGCTGGATTTTGTTTGAAGATTTGCCACCATATGTACTTGATCATATTATACAAATTTTACGGGAGTGATGGGACTTTATCGACTTAATGCATACTACAACATAGGAAGACTTTGTGGACACATCTTCTCAAAATCCAAATAAGGGATTTTGCTGAAATTTTGCTTGGCTGTTTTCAACCTAATGCAGTTGATCATAACCTGCCACTATTTTGATTCGAAAAATTTTACAGAGTTATGAGACTTTATCTACTTAATGCATACTACAACATAGGAAAACTTTAGGTCCACTTTGTGGACACAATTCCTCAGAAACCACTGAATGGATTTTCCTGAAATTTTGTATGATTGTACTTGTATTATGCCACCATTTTGATTCGACAATTTTTTGGGGAGTTAAGGGACTTTATCGACTTAATGCATACTGCAAGACAGGCCCACTTTGTGGACGCAATACAATAGTACCTCTAAATTCCCATTTACCCTGTAACACATTGCACTCCCACTTTACTCATACAAGTACTTTCATGAAAAATGTATTTGTCTTTTTTCAGTTAAATATGTACAAAGAAAGATATGAGGAATTTCAGTCAACTATCAATAAAAGTAATGACATGTTCCAGAAATTTAAATCAGAAATGGACAAGGTTAGTACAAATTTCACATCATTATCATTTACCGGTATAGTGTTTGAAATTTTAAAGCCATTGATCTACCAACGTATCTTAAGATAAATCTGCCTGTTAATGGATTTAATCGTTAATGTCAATGTGAAAAGTTATATGTAAGTGATTAGCTGTATTGAAGGATTGTAAAGCTTTTCCTGCAAAAAAACAATACATTGTAAAAATACATTGATTTACACATACATATAAGTGTCACAGTGACTTCATTCCACCACAAACATTCATTCTGGATAACTGCCTTGGGGTATTTAATCCTGAACCCAAATACCCTAGGGAATTATATCTGACGAATTAAAGTTCACTGGTGTGATTATTCCTGGTGAGTAGTACTCGACATCATCCAGAAGATATACACCAGGAATGAAATTAAAAATAAAACGTGCCTTCTGTCTGACCCCCCTATACAATTAAATCTGAAATAGCCCTTACATAAGGTTGTTATCTATTTGATAATTATTCATATCTCTGTTGCCCAATTTATATGATAACTCTTCAAAATGAGTAGTATGAAACAAAAGCTAAATCAATCAGAACTTGAAAACAAAACAATAACAAAAAATTTATAATATGATAAAGGCTGTTCCAGAAATAATTGCAAGACAGGAGAGAGTTGGAAGGATCCCAAGGCACTGGAAAAAAAATTGACGGGTCAAGTTGATATTTTGAAACTTCCACTTAAAAATACATAAAGAAAAAGAAATAAAATATTTTATGCATGGTGAGTCCTTTTAAAAAAGTGCCGTCTGATCCAACTCATATAGTTATTCTGAAACAGCCCTTACATGTAAATGCATATTAGACATAGTAGAACATTTAAATGAAATAGAATTTATATGTACTTATATGGTTATTTACAGATGACAAAACGAATAAAGAAATTAGAAAAAGATGGTGCATCATGGAAAAGCAAATGGGAAAATGCAAACAAAGCATTGATAGACATGGTTGAAGAGGTAATATCAAAAGTTTGAAGGATAATATCGGTTCTCTTAAAATGAAATTAGATATTGAGTAAAAAGTAACATTAGAAATAAAGTTGCTTGAAATAAGATATGACCAAGTCATTGCTCATTCGTTGTCAATTAGACAAAAAGTATCACACTTCCATCTTCTCAATCAGACGAGCAAAACAAAATAAATGGAACTTTCATCTAGTGGTGCACAATGATAAGATTTTAGGATTTATGGTCTGACATATTCTCAGGATCACAGGTATCAGAAACCCAGCTGTGAATAGAAAGATGGGGCATTCATTTTCGGGTAAAAGTACCATAACAAAAACATTTTATATGATACTTTTAATCAAACACTTCTAAAATTTTGCTGTTATTCTGAATACATTGAAGATGAGCACCTCAGCTTTCAGTTGTACCTAATTAGTATTCACCAACACTGACCACCCCCCCCCCACACACACACACACACACACACTCACACACCACCACCACCTCCCACAACCAAATCATACCAGCCTTAGCAACATTTTTTCACAAAGCCTTAAGAAGTTACAAGATGCAAGGATAATTTTTAAAAGGAAAGTTTTGAAACTGTTGATTCATTTGCAGTTTTGAAAAAAAGGTTAAAAAAATGTGAATTCATAATTCTCACTAGTGCATACACATAATTGAAATTCTGCTTGGTACAAAATGTAAATGTTAATATAAGAAGATGGCATTTCTTGTAAAATTTCTTGTAAAATTCTGTGAAGATGTAACACCAGGACTTAAATGGTGTGAAAATGAAATGTGCACTTAATTTTATTTCTTACATTTTCATTTCAGAAACAAGCATATGATAAAGAAAAACCAATGTTGTTGGCCAAAATAAATAAACTAGAATCTCTATGTAGAGCAATGCAGGCAGAAAGATTAGGGAGAAAAGTACTGGAAGCTTCAGGAATGGGTAAGTTTAATGTTGCATATTTTTTTTTGTGGAGAATTATTTGAAAACACTCGCAAATGTTAAATTATTGTAAGATTTCCCATTTCTTCACAAAAATGACATTTTTGTCTCGCCTACGACGAATGTCGTGAAGGCGAGACATAGGTACCATAGATTCCGGCGTCGTTGTCCACATTTGGTTAACCCAAATGTTAAACCTTTTTTGAACTTGAATAACTTTCTCATATCATGTTCAATATCATTTTCAGGACCCCCGGGACGGAAAAAAGCCTTCGTCTATTTTTAGATAATCGCCAAACAGGGGAACCCCCCTATGGAAAATGCATTGTAAATATTTGCGCACTTGTAACCTTTCAGTGCAACTTCATTATTGAATCCCAAGTTTAATTTTGGAAAAAAAAATTCCAATTTTTTCGTATTTTGCCATTAGTTGGACTTAGTTTTTTTTAATGCCCCAGCCACTAGGCGGTCGGGGGCATTAAGGTTTACCCTGATCCGTACGTTCGTCCGTACGTCTGTAGGTATGTCCGTACATCCATCTTTTTGGTTTCAGGATGATAACTTGAGTATCCTGCATCGGATGAAAACCAAACTTGGTCACATGCTTACTTATCACGCAAGACAGAACCCTATCGATTTCCAGGTTGGTACCCCGAAGGTCAAGGTCACAGTTGCTAAAAATAGACTAAAATTTCAATAAAATTTAGGTTTCCGGATGATAACTTGAGTATACTACATAGGGTCAAGATTAAACTTGGTCACATGCTTGCTTATCACCCAAGACAGAACCCTATCGATTTCTGGGTTGGTATTCCCAAGGTCAAGGTCACAGTTGCTAAAAATAGACTAAAAATTCAATAAAATTTTGGTTTCTGGATGATAACTTCAGTATACTACATAGAATCAAGATTAAACTTGGTCACATGCTTGCTTATCACCCAAGACTAAATCCTATCGATTTCTTGGTTGGTACCCCCAAGGTCAAGGTCACAGCTGCTAAAAATAGACTAAAATTTCAATAAAATTTTGGTTTCCGGATGATAACTTGAGTATACTACATTGGATCATCACCAAACTTGGTCACATGCTTACTTATCACCGAAGACAGAACCCTATCGATTTCCGGGTTGGTACCCCCAAGGTCAAGGTCACAGTTGCTAAAAATAGACTAAAATTTCAATAAAATTTTGTTTTCCAGATGATAACTTGAGTATACTACATTGGATCAACACCAAACTTGGTCACATGCTTGCTTATCACCCAAGACAGAATCCTATTGATTTCCGGGTTGGTAACCCCAAGGTCAAGGTCACAGTTGCTAAAAATAGACCAATATTTCAATAAAATTTTGGTTTCCAGATGATAACTTGAGTATAATACATCGGTTCAAAACCAAACTTGATCACATGCTTGCTTATCACCCAATACAGAAACCTCTTGATTTCCAGGATGGTACCTTGAAGGTCAAGGTCACAGTTGCTAAAAATAGACTATAATTTCAATAAAATTTTGGTTTCCGGATGATAACTTAAGTATCCTGCATCTGATCAAAACCAAACTTGGTCACTTGCTTACTTATCACAAAAGACATAATCCAATAGATTTTAGGGTTGATACCCCCAAGGTCAAGGTCACAGTTGCTAAAAATAGATTAGTATTACATATAAGACTGTTTCTCAGATTATTTGTTTGAACTTCACATTATATCAAAACCAAACCAGTTCTAGTGGCTATTTATCACAGGAGAAAGATCCTTTTCATAATTATTTGATATATAGTACATAGTTATGCCTTTAATAATTTAAGGGTTTCGATTGCAAGGAGGTGGGGGGCATCCGTGTCCCAATGACACATTCTTCCATTTTTTATCAAATTTTTTGGTTTGCACCATATCTCAGCCCTACATGTCATAGACAGATGATGATTGGTGAGTGGTAACATCTTAAGTAGTATTCAACATCCATACCAGAATTATGTCACCTTGACTTATATTTTCCGCATCAGTGATTTTGGCTAAATTTTCACTCTAGGTCTATATATCAAACAAAATTGGGATAAAAGAATTTAATTTTGTTTGCATTTAGTCTATAGATGTGCAAGAAAATTTTGGAATTTTATTCCAGTTCCAACTTTGGTAAATTTCCTGAAATATCCAAGACTAACAATTTTTGAAATTTTTGCATACAATCAAATATTCTAGCCATTTTTTTCACATGGAGCACAATTCAGAAAAAAATAGAATCCCAAAATGTGGTTCCAACTTTGGTAAATACCTGAAACACTCAAAGACCATCAATTTTTTGGAATTCTTGTTAGAAACCATGCTTTTTGGATGCATTTTAGTCAAAACAAATATTTTCAATGGTAAGATTTCAAAAATTTTGATTCCAATTTTGGTAAGTTTCCTGAAACTCTCAAATACCAGCAATTTTTGGGAATCCTTGTTAGCAACCATACTTTTTGGATAATGTTGGCAAAGGAAATATTTTCAATGGTTAGATTTCAAAATTTTATTTATTTCAGTTTTGGTAAATTTCCTGATACTCTCAAAGACTAGATATGTCTTTGAATTCTCCTCAGCAACCACATTTTAATAAAGTCCAAATTATAATGACAATGGAGTGAGCAGGCGAGACACTAGGTTCCGCGGAACCTTTAAAAATTATTTATTTCCTAGCTATAAGGGGTCAAAGAGGAATCATAAGGAGTCATAAGGGCTAATTTTTATTTTCCGTAGTTTGTGCCCAGCTAATTACAGGGTCAATCTCCTTATTGTGTCCATCTAATTATTGTGTCGAGCTCTTTAGTATGTCCAAGCTCACTTTTAAATTACACTTGTTCAAATTTCAGTGGTCAACATGCTGTGGTCATATCATGGTGCGCTCGGCGTAACCCTTTATTGCAACATCATAAATTCTGGAAAGCATGCCTAAGCACGGCATATTTCAAACGGAGATTTGTTTTGCATTTCCCTGTAAAATATTACTTCAAATAATACAAATTTATAAACAGGTTCATTAAATAAACAGAGTACACCAATGAAAACATTTGTAGATTACTATGCTTGGTACTATCAAGTGTAATGACAGATTTCTGCAGACACTGAATTATTCAAAACATAATCTATTACATGATCATTTACTTGGCTCAGTCTGGTTTCTCATTTGTTTATTTATACACTGAAATTGTTGATTTGTAATTTGACCATTGTGAGGTTTGTTTACTTACAGAGTTACATCCCCTTTTACAATCATGACAATTGTAACTCTTAACTTTTTATATGAACACAACAAATTTTATCAATTTTTGAAAATGAACAGCATCAAACATATCAATGTACGCTTATATCACTTCTGTTGTGCTGTTAATAAAGACTTCACTGAAAATCATCAAGAAACTACAGGGAGGGGAGATATTGAGAAACTAACACCAAGGTAAGTGTGAGACAATATGAATCTAACACTGGTGGGTGTGCGAGACAAGGAAATCTCACACATAAGGGCAAGATTAGGGTTGTCTCTGACGAGGCTTTGCAGAGTCAGAGAATACCTAATCTTGCCTGAGGGTGTGTGAGATTTACCTTGTCTTGCACACATACCCGTGTTTGATTTGTTTTCTCACCCTGCCAACACAAACGGACAGTTGCTCATTTTGACATTGCCATTCGGCATCATTTTTGTACTATCAAGCATAACATTGGATTCCTTTTTACACTAAATAATTCAAAACATAATACATTACACAATTATTGACTTGGCTTTTCATTTGTGTTTACTGAAATCGTTGATCTGAAATTTGACCTTCCTGACTTTAGTTTACTTACGGGAGTTACGTCCCCTTGTTATGACGTCATAAGATTCCAGTGGGATTTTTGAATGTTGAGTATTACGTTATTTTCGGAATTATCTTGCACATTTAATATTTGACAAGAGTTAAAGACACAAATTTATTAGTGGACGTTGTTGGAAAATGTGCTTATCTAAAAAGAAAAAAAAAAGAAGACAAGTGCAATTTGAATGTCAAGCGGACAAAAAAATTGTGGGAAAAGGATCATGTAGGTGTTCTCACCCAGGCAGGTGGGTGAGACAGAAAAATCTCACCCAGGCATTGGCTACATAGAAAGCACTACAGATAGGGTGAGAAAAGAGAATCTCAGACACCCAAGGATAGGATTTCTAGTCTCTGACGAAGCTTATTGAGCCCAAGATGATTGAATATTTGAGATTCTATTTTCTCACATTTGAGATAAGCCAGTACCTATTTTTAGCCGTTTGAGATATCCTTGTCTCAACCCATGGGCGAGATAAGAATTTCACGCGAGGAAATACATTATGACATTAACGACGTCATAGTAAGTTGCATAGACATGGCAGACGTCAACTATAGTCTGGTTGTACGGAAACTTGTATTTTGTTTATAACTGTGAGAAAAACAATCAAACACCATTGAAAATGCAAGATTTAGAAATCTGAGATACCCTCGGCAAGCCTTGTCAGAGACATCTTACCCTTGGGTGTCTGAGAGATCTTGATCTTGCACTTTCAATGGTGTTAGATTGTAATAGTCTCGCTGTTTCAATGGTGTTTGATTTTATTTCTTAAATACTAAAATCCACACAGAAATATTGTTCCCATTGGTCTGTTTATATCCCCTTTTATATAACGTCATAAAATCTTAATTGTATACCTGGACACGCCATATTTTTAAAGACAGCTTTTCTCGTTTTTTTTTTTCTTTTAAAAGTTTTGCCTGAAAGGACAAAACAATTAATGATACATAGATTGAATACATTATTGCAGAAATAGTAAAACACAAAGATGAAAGCAAATGTAGGTTTGTTAAGAATTATAGCAATACCGTATAAGTGGTTATTTTTGCAGTTCCCAAATTTGAAAATTGTACAGTTATATTTTTGCAGAATAAAATATTCAGGATTCCTCATAATTGAATGTGTAGAGTCTCATATAAATTATATTTCGCATTTTTGTATATTTGAGACATCAGAATACCCGTAAATGAAGCGAAATTAAGTCCCTGCTAAAGTAACCACTTATACGGTATATCAGTGTGAGCACATAATATTTTACAATATAGGCAGAATTGAATTTAAAATATAGTCCTTATCATCCAGTATATCTTATTCTGCAGACATGTCAAAGTTAGAGGAGGCTTCTGGGAAGGCAGCAACTGGACAGATAGCAGAATCATTAGCGTTGAAAACCCCAGCAGATGGTGCTGCAGATGGGGACATGCCAGATTGTAGTGAAGGGGTAGAATGTTCAGAAGAAAATCAATTGCCATCCAGTTGTGATGAAAAAACACAAGCATGCTCTGCAGATTCCACTACACAACCTGTAGTTTCCTGTGATACAACAACAGATGTGATTGGTTCAGATTCATCCAATAGCAATATAGATAACAATGGCCAATCAGAGGAATCATCTGAAAACACAAATGAATTTGCATTGGCAGATAGTAGTGGCCAGGCATAGTTTTTGCTGTATTCTTCTTTTGGACTGTTTGTTTGCATACTTTGTCATTTTGCTTTTCATTTATTTTTATAAAAGAAAGAGGATATTTCATATTTTGATAAATGTTTGTCATGGGCTTTCATTTCAGATGACAAATATTTCAGTTTTTTTATGACTGACTGGATGAAGGAAGTGATCGATTCCATTTTCACAAGACATAAGTTTACTTTTCACCTATTCAAAGATTATTTATATTCTAAAATTAAATCAAATTAAATCATTCAACTCTAAGAAATGAAAAAGATAAATATACTTTGCTTTCCTATGCTGGAGATTATGAAATCTACCTTAGCAAATTTATATATCTCATATTCAGTCCATATTGCTGAAATTGTACATCAGTACAAAACTTGTCAATTCCAGAGAAATATGATTTTGCTTACTGTTTTAATGTTGTCAGTGTATTACTTGGAAGATTAAAAGTTTCACAAAAGGATGTATCCCTATCAGTCAAGTGCAAATCAATGAGATCATTATCACAGTAGAAACAATGTTTGTGTCTCTTGAAAAGGTAAATTTTACTGTTATAACAGTGTTGATTTTATTACAGTAATAACTATTTTATCAGGTGTCCCATCTAATGTTTCTGCCATGATAATGATCTTGGCCATTTTCACTTGGCTGATAAAATGTATCACCTGTCAGAAGACAGATATGACACAGAAAGTATTGCGGTTATACAGATAATTCAGATTAAAATTAATGTTAAACAAAATGTAGTACATTTTTTTGTTGAAAATTCATTAACTTATGTCAGGAAGTCATTAAAAATAAGAGTTTATGTTGTATTCTCAGACAACACCACATCTGTTTTATAAATGTATATGTATTGCCATTTTCACATGATTTTGTACATCTTGTATAAAAATTCATATGATGAATTTTAAAACAAATAAATTGAATATATTAGTTGAAAATTTGTTATTTATTATTATGCCCCCAAGAATATAGACCTTAGTCCTGTCTTGTTTTATTCATTGTTGTAAGTCATTTCAAATAGTACCAAAAAATTTAAATGACCTTGACCTTTTTTTAAGAAAACTTTATAAAAAATTAGGTATATCTTCTGGATGGTATATGAAAGGAATTTCTTATTTAATACATTTATTCTTTGTGTTAAGACCTTTCTATTGATACATGTACCAGTATTATTTGACCTGATGTACTTGAAAACCTAACTTTTGGTATATCTTTTGAATGGAAAGTTGATTGGTTTTATATTTGAGAATTTCTTGTGATTAGACACTGAAGGTATTAATTTTTCCTGAAAAACATAAAATGACGAAGCCTTGCGACCATGCAAGAAGCCAGTATGCTGAATGATTGTTCATCTTGTGGTTGTTCATACGCTCACACAGAGCTCATCTTAGTTGTTGACTATTTTATGTTTGAATCCCTTTAATTTCCAATGTTATATAGATCTTACTTTACCTTTCAATTCTTTTAATAATTGTTCACGTAAAGCTTTTTTAGGGTCATTGGTCACATTAATGTGACACATAATTAACAAAGAAAGCCTTACAACTGTTTTTTAAAGCATAAATAAAGAAATAGGATCTACATCAATATATTATCTGTATTGAAAATACTCATTATTACCCAAAGGGTTGATGGCATAAAAGACAATTATCAATTTATTATACAGAATTGAAATAATACATAGATGCTTAGTAGTGATTTTACAGTATAAATGGCATCCAACTTTCAACATACTTTTCATGGTAGAAAAACACAAGCATATTTGCTTTTTGTGATACAATGGATGTTGCAACCTTTCTGTTCGGATTGAACAAAGCTCAATTTTCTTCAAGTCAAAAAGGTGTGAAATGTTTGTATTATAGACAAAAAATGGCAATTTTTAGTTTGTCTCTACAAAGTTGAGGGGGAATATTGTTGTACCCTTGACATCCATGTCCAAGTCTTCGTCTGCATCTGCATTTAGGTTATATCTAAGAAATTATGTAGTGTAGGGTCATCAAACTTTGCATGTAGGTGCATCTTGGGTTGACTCACAGCCTCCAAGAAAATTAGGTCTCTCTGACCTATATTTTCCGCTTGAGTGGCTTGCATTTAAATTTACATCCAAGTTCATATTCAGTAACTATATATAGTATGAGCATCTAAATGTGCATATGCATGCAACTCTGATGACAGGTCAGCATCCAGGCATAATTTGGTCACTCTGACCTACATTTTTTGCTCGAGTGACTTACATTCAAGTTTACATTCAAGTTCAGATCTCAGTCACTGTACATGGTAGGATCATCTATCCTTGCACATGCATGCATCTCTGATGGTAGGTCAGCATCCAGGCAAAATTAGGTCACTTTGACCTGAATTTTCCGCCTCAGTGACTTGCATTCAAGTTTACGTCCGAACACTGTACATGGTAGGATCATCTAACCTTGCATATGCATGCATCTCTGATGGTAGGTCAGCATCCAGACAAAATTAGGTCACTTTTACCTATATTTTCGGCTTGAGTGACTTACATTCAAGTTTACACCCAGGTCCCAATCTCGGGTGAATGTGCATGCATTTTATGGTAGGTCAGCATCAAGGCAAAATTAGGTCTCTTTAACCAACATTTTATGCATGATCGACTTACATTAATGTATACATCTGAGTTCATATCTCAGTAACTGTATATTGTAGGTTCATGTAACCTTACAAATGCATGCATTTTCGATAGTAGGTCAGCATCCAAGCAAAATTGGGTTGCTGTGACAATGTCCCATAACGAGGTGAACTTAGTAATTGTTGATTACCTATGTTTACAGTTGAACTTTCTTTTCCAAATATGTTGTATCCATGTTTAGTTGAGGTTATTTAATTTATATATTCTGTTAAAATATTAGTATTATCCACATGGTAGTTGTATCAAGTCTAATGGAGGGACAATACTCTTCAATTTACATTTGTATAAATTCTAAACTTTGGCACATTCATGTTGGTTCAACTTTTAAGCTGATTGTTTTGAGAGAATGTCAGAAATGAAGCAGATGGAATGCATTTCAACTTATACCAATAAAAGTTTTGAATCAATGGAAATGGTAATTGATGTTAAAAATTTCCCAAACAAAAAAAGTAGAATCTGCATATCTCATTCCGGAAGGCTGGCATGATAATAATTTTGATCATGCAGTTGGAATCTTTTAAAATTAAAAAAAAACAGCAACATTTAATTATGTCCATGTTTCTCTTCAAACCAGTACAAGGCAGCTTCTATGTCTTTAATGTTAAATTCTTTAATTTCAGAACAGGCGTACCAATATCTTAGCGAGTGTTTGTGTTTTGCTACAATGCGCTCATTCTGCATGTACATATATGTGTTTTCTAAATTCATTTTTAAATACAGTATACTTTTATGACTTTGTTAGAACATCTATTATTAGCTCACCTGGCCAAAGGCCATGTTAGCTTTTGCCATCACTCGGCGTCCGTCGTCCGTCCGTCTGTCCGTTAACTTTTATTCAAAGATCTTCTCCTCTGAAACTACTGGGCCAATATTAACCAAACTTGGCCTGAATCATCACCAGGGTATGCACTTTAAAGTTTGTGATTTTTATGTCAGTAGACCAAACAACATGGCCGCTGTTACTAAAAATATAACATAGGGGTAAATTTCTGTTTTTTGCAAATAACTCAAAAAGCGTTACAGATATAAAAAATCTGACTGGGTAAAAATGATCAGCATGATGAGATCTACCCACCCTGCAATTTTGGAGAATATCAGATAGTCGGTCTTGGAGTTATTGCCCTTTTTCTGCAAAATTTCCGTTTTTTGGTTACTTTTCGTCTTATATATTGAAAATGATAGAAGATGAGTGTAAAGTTTAAATTACAAAAATGGTCAGCATAATAAGATCTACATGTCCTGCAATTTTGAAAAAAATCTGACGACCCATATAGGAGTTACAGCCCCTTTTTTGTTGAATTTTCACGATTTTTATACGTTTTTACTTTTATTTCAAAAACTATTTGTGATAGAGGTTAAGTTTGAATTGCAGAAGTGTTAGAGGACTACAATTTCTACAGATGTCGAGCAGGTTGGCATCTTATCCAAGATGGCCGCCAGCGGGGAACATAGTTTAACATAGGGACCTTATGGGAAAGGCATTCGAAGATCTTTTTTCACTGAAACTACTGAGCCAATTGGAACCAAACTTGGTCACAATAGTCCATTGGTGATCCACTTCAAAGTTTGTGATTTTTATGTTCATACCTCATCCAAGATGGCCGCCAGCGAAGAACATAGTTTAACATAAGGACCCTATGTGAAATGCATTCAAACATCTTCTCTGAAACTACTGAGCCAATGGGAACCAAACTTGGTCACATTAGTCCTTGGGTGGTTTCTTTCAAAGCTTGTGACTTAAGTATGTATGTCAGAAACTGTAACATCTGGTGAACTGATGTATAGTATGGATGATAATGCCATTAATGGATGGTCTCTTGGTGACAATGAATAAAACCAGTCACCAGGTGAGCGATACAGGCTAATGTGAGCCTCTAGTTGACCTTTGACATCAATCTCAATTTCATGGTCTATTGAATATCATGGTTTAGTAATATGGTAAGGTTTGGTATTTTTCAGAATCCCAACAACGGACTTGTTATCAAAACAAGTGGTAAGTCAATAATATTTGGTATATAGCTTGCTCTTGTTAGTATGTGACAGTCTGCCATACAATATTTCACCTTGACTTCAATTATATGGGCTAGTGAACATGGTTATGCTTTAGCTCTCCTGTCCATAGCCAGAGTGAGCTTTTGCCATCACTTTGCATCTGCCGTCCGTTGTATCAACTTTACTTTCAAAGATCTTCTCTGAAACTTATTGATTGATTAGAACCATACTTGGTTACAATTGTCCATTGGTGGTTCCCTGTAGAAATAGTTTTTTTAGGTCCACACTTAATCCAAGATGGCCACCAGTAGGGAACATAGTTTGATATTGGACCCTATGGGAAAACACATTCAGAGATCCCTTGTGAAACTACTGGGCCAGTTGGAACCAAGCTTGGCCACAATAATCCTTGACTGGTCCTTCGTAGAAAAAGTGTTTTACATGTTCACACTAAATGAAAGATGGACGCCAGCAGGAAACATAGTTTAACATTGGACCCTCTGAAATTACTTGGTCACAATAGTCCTTAGATGGTCTCCCGTGAAAAAGTGTTTATCAGGTCAATGCCAAATCCCAAAAAGCCGCCAATCGAGAACATAGTTTAACATTGGACACTATAGGAATAAATACATTTAGAGATATCTTCTTTGAAACTACCGTCGGCTACATTGGAACCAATTTTGGCCCCAACAGTCCTTCGGTGGTCCCCCTGTAAGAACAGCGTTTTCAGGTATGCACTTATCGAAGATGGTAGCCAGCAGAGAACAATGTTTAATATTGGACCCTATGGAAACACATTCAAAGATTTTCTTCTCGGATTCTACTTGTCCAATCTGATGGTTTCTCAAAAACAAGTATCCAGCAGGTCCATACATCGAGCATGGCAACCAAAACGGAACATATTTTAACATGAAACTCTATGGAAAACACATGCAAAGATCTAAGATATTACTCGTCCAATTAGAGCCAAACTTGGTCACAATGATCCTTAGATGGTGCCTAACAATAGAGATAGCAAGCATTTCCGTACCTCATCCAAGATGGCCACAAGGGAAAACATATTTTAACATTGAACCCAATGGAAAATGTCATTCATACTCCTGAAACTGTTGTCTATGTCAACCATCGTTCGGCTGGGCGATGCAGGCTCTGTTCAGATTACACAATTTTCTCAAAAAGACTAAAGGTGGGTTTACACGATCCGATTTTCCATCCGATTTTCATACGGTTTTTACCTGTACTCTTGCTTTCGACAAAAATCGTATCGTGTAAACCCCAAAATCGGATGTCGAAAGATCGTTTCAAAATCGGATGGAATCCTATTTCAAATCGGATCGATTTTTTAATTGATTGGAGATGAAAAAATAATGAAAAATATATATTGCAAAAATAAAATAAATAAATAATCCAAGTCTACAGGCGCATATATTTCATTTCTTTCATCAAATTGTTGACATCACACATTGACGTTTGACATCATTTCTGTTGTGACGTTTGCTGATGAACTGACGTCAGTTTTTTAGAAGTAATAATTCCAATTGCTAATGCAACGTCCAATTTCATTGGTCAACGTCATGAACAACAAAAAAGTTATTTCTCGATAAACTTTTCTTGCCCATTAATACACTACGACGTCAAATAGTGCAGTAGTATATGGTGACGTAAATATCAATGACAACATTGTTCAAAGTTCAAAGGATTGGAATTATAAGAAATAAAAGTAATTTTGGAGGAGTTTATGGATGTGTAAACGCGGCCTTTCACTCACAAACTCTACAGTTTGTGAGTGAGTCGGCCGCGTTTACACATCGATAAACTCCTCCAAAATTACTTTTATTCCTATAATAGGCCTGTTATAGAAAGCTTTGGTTCACTTAAACTCGATGAGGTTCAAGCGGGAAGTTGGATTGGCCTTTTAAAGTGAAAGGAAAACGGGATCGTCAAATAAAAGTGCCCGTAAAAACGGGAAAGGGTATTGGGCGTGAAGCGGGTGCGATTCGTGATTTCTATAATTGAAGCAAAAAAAATATATATATATGAAAGCGTAATACGTTATTTGCGAAAAAATTTACGTGACAGGTGGACAACCTGCCACACCTTCGATTAACTTTATCCACAATTTGGCAAATCGAGGTTCAAGGTCAACAATAGAAATCGCATAATTATTTAGTGGGAAGTAAAAAGGGTCAATAAAATATTAAATTACTGACGAAAAGGACTATAAATGAATTGTTGTCGCAAGTTTACGGTGTATAGTTTATGAAACCCGAAAAAGTTTGTGCCGTTAGTACCAAGAGACTTTGCAATACTTCGTTTTCTTTTATCTTATTGTTCCATGTAAATACAGCAAACAGATGACCTTGACCGACTCTAGATAGTGCTTCATTTCTATTTTTTCGGCTATATTATTGAGAAAATATCTCACAGATATATTTATATTTAAAAAAAAAACGCAATTCCGTGCAAAGGTTGCCTTATCGGACTTTCGTTATCTAAAAATATATTACTCATATTTTCTCAAAACCAATACACATTTTCTATAAAATTAAATTTGACCATTGCTAACGTTCTGAATACATTAGAAAATGTTTACTGCGACATGAGTACTTTTAAATAATAACTTACATTTTGTACTAAAATAAAGGAGCATCTGCTGTGTAGTGACGAAATCTGATGAAAAATCGTATGTAAAATCGGATCGTGTAAACACCCAAGGAAACGATTTACCTGTGGACATGTGGTGAAATCGAATGAAAATCGGATGGAAAATCGCATCGTGTAACCCACCTTATGTGGTAGGGTAATTGTATTTGGCATGTTTCTACTACATGGCTTTTGACAGTGACCTCAATTCATGGGCCAATAAACATACATATACAAGTTTTCCTGATTGGAACAGTTTTGCAATAAATGTAGGTTGTAGAGCAATGGTATTTGACGTGTAGGTTGCTCTTGAATACTTCATGACTGCCTGTCATATCATATGACAATTTCATGGTTAAGTTTTTCTGCTCGGACCAGTTTCTTAATAAGTGGTACTTAGTTATCTTCTTCATCACCGTTGGGACATAGGGCACCAACAAGTTTCCTAAATCTACTTCTGTCTTTTGCCCGGTGCTGAGATTGTCCCCAGGTGTATCACAATTCTTGAAGTCCCAATTGAATGGTTGTCTTCCAGGTGATACATGGTCTTCCTGGCTTCCTCTTTCCTGGTGGTGTCCAATATAATGCTGTCTTTGTGATCTTGTTTTGCATCTTCAGCAACCTAGCCATCAGAAGCTCCACTGTTTTATTTATGAATTTTTCGGAGACTGCTGTTGTGGAATGCCTCTAATTTCTATAAGTCACTCTGTATTAAACTCCAGTATCCATATCCATATAGTAGTACTGGCTTGACATTACTGTTGAATAACTTCAGTTTTGTGCTAATTTTACAGTTGTATGACCTACAGATTGATTAGAGTCTGTGAAATATTTTACCAGAGGATATGGAGTAAATGAACATGAGACCATAACACATATGTTAATTCCAACTGCAATTTATCTTAATGAGCCGTATGGCCACCTCGGAAACCAACTCCCCAGCAGCAGCACCAGAACCCAAACATGTGAACTAATGTTAAAAAACGAGATCCGAATAATCAGTAATATCATATATGGCTAAGGACAAAACTACGATGGAAGGAGTTAAACCTTAGTTTTAGAATTTACATAAATTTGGATAATAGTAATAAACAAAGTGTACACATGAGATATAATCTCATGTACAAGTACACCATATCTAAGAAAAATAAAGAGCATACATCTCAAACACGGGGAATTGTTTTACCAACTCCACACTACATTAAAAGACAAACTCCTGTATTAAATATTTTACGAAAGGATATGGGGTAAATGAACATGAGACCATAAGACATATGTTAACTCCAACTGAAATTTATCTTAATGAGCCGTATGGTTGTTTTAGCTTCCGATAGTCTTGTGTGTATATCTTTTTTTGTTCCATTGCCATTGCTTAATACACCTTCAAGGTAAGTAAATTCTTCTACATTTTCCACACACTGATTTTCAATTGTAATTGTGATTTTTCTATTTACTACCATTACTTTTGTTTTAGATGAATTGACATTTAAGCTGGTATTTTTGGAAAATTAATTAAGGATGTTTGTTTCCTCTGCAGTTGTTTTTTTTTCTTTGTGGATATTTCAGTTAGATCGTGGGCAAAGTCAATATCTTCCAAATAACTAAATACCGAAGTGACTGTGAATTTAATTTCTGCATATGCGCATTTCGACAACTTATGTCTCTTCAGTGCAGATAAAATCTAAACGTTTGGAAGGCCATAAATCAAAGATGTTTAAAAACTGATAGAGAACAAATAACCAATATGATCTAAATGTAAAACCAAAATTAGCTAAGGACAGAGCTTTGCATGAGGGAGATACTCGTTAGTTTTCAACAAAATTTACAGAAATTTAGATATGGCAAGGTTCCAAATATAATCGGCTTTCGGATCAGCACCGAAGTAAATGTTGGAACATGGTCTACTGTCTGCTGTATCCCATTTTTACTGATGTTGTGTTTCTTTGTACAAGTCGATCACCATCAGAAATAGTATCGATGATAGGATCTGAGATGTTTTTTTTTCTATAGTATAATGTTACATTCAAAATTTGTGTAGCAGCGCTTTTGAGGTTTGTGATTTTCTTTTGTATGTATTTTCAACACATGCAATAGAAAGCCTTCTTAAAGTTTATGAAATTTATGAATAAGGGTGAATTCCATTCAATGCATTGTTCGATTATGTTTTCGAAGAGCAAATATTTGGTCTACGCATCCCCGGAATTCAGTCTGTTCTTCCCTTAGTTTCAGATCTATCGCTACATCGACTCGATTGAGAATGATCTTGCAAAGTACTTTGCTAAGAGTAATTCCTCTCCAATTGTCACATCATTGCAGGTCTCGCCTGCGATGAAAGTTGCGGAAAGCAAGACAGGTGTGCAAAGAACAGCGGCGGTAGCTGCATAAACTCAATATATACTAAAAAAGTTAAGGACAATATTCATTTAAATTCATGTTACTCTATTTTCGTCTTGAAGTGTGGGCATAACCGCTGATCCGATCAACATGAAATTTTACACAGTGTTTACACTTCCCATTATGAACATTTTCTGAAATTTTCAACTTGAGAATAAAAAAAATCGCGTTTTTTACCAAAATTTTGACATTTTTATCCAGTTGTTTAATCTTTTAACTGTCTACAGACTTTGATTCACTAAAAACTGTTGAAAAATGGCAAAGAAATGGGCATTCACATATAGGTACCCATTTTGTCACATACAAGAATTTCCACTTTTGTTTCGATCAGTTTCAAACTGTGCTTAAAATAAACATTTCGACTTTACAGCGTGGTTTGAATCACTAAGACACAGAAATTGTGGAAGAAAAAGATTAATTGTATCGGTTCCTGGCAGGAAAATGATTTTTTTTAAAGCGGATAAGTTTTGGGGGTTAAAATGCAAATTTCAGAAATTTTTGCTTTCCGAGGAGGCATGAACAGATTGAAAGTTGACCCCATAGACTTTTTTGAAGTGTCTAACCTGACAGTCTCGAAAACACCAGACACGAGGCTCCAAGACAGGTTGGCTTTTGAATTAAACTGTGTTGACAAACTTAATACATTCGTAATGCAAATGAAAAACCATGGTCCTTAACTTTTTGTTGAGTATATTTGATAGAAACATTTAATGTGTAAACATAACATCTGGTCCATGGGCAGATTACATTAAACCCTATCCGGCAGACACAAAATCACGTGACTTTGACCAATATTTCACGGTCCAGTGCCCAGGTTAAGATTTTGTGATTATGTCAGTTTCTCAATAACTTCAATTGGTAGGTCAATGATATTTGATATGTAGGCTGGTATATTGGTAAGTATATGACAGTCTGTTATATGGCTTTTGTTCGTGACCTCAATTTGCAGATAAGTGGCCAGGTAATGTTTTTGCGATTAGGTGTGATTCTAAAAAAACTAAGTGTTAAGTCAATAATATTTAATTAGTATATAGCTTGGTCTTCGTTATTACATGACAGTCTGCCATATGACTTTTAACCTTGACCTCAATTTCACAGTCTAATGCCCAGGCTCCATTACATCAAGTAGTAAGTCAGTGACATTTGGTATGTAGATTACTTAAATATTTCCTTGTTTGCCCTTTACTTGGCTAGCTTTTGCGGTTCTGGTGCTAGTAAGCTGTTGGTTATTTTGTATACAATACTCATTCCTCCATTTGTTGCTGCAATACCTGTCAGGTCGTTTACATATTTTCGCTCGCCTTTTCTTGCATTCCTTTTCACCTCTTGTCCTTTACTTTGTAATTTATTTACAGTTGGTCTTGCAGAACTTTTGGATTTGGTGTTTAATATTTTTGCTTGATGATTTTCAGTTCTTCTATTTTTTGTCATGAATCTTCAGACAACCATTCTTCGTTCTTTCTCATCTGAAAGCCTATTATTTTCTATGATGCTTCGTTATCACAAGTTTTGATATTGTTCCAATGCTCTACTGTTGTTGTGTTGCTATTGTTGTTATTGTCAGTTTCATTATCAAGCACACTGAACCTGTTCTATGTTAAATGCTTTTCTTGTTGTTGGTGCATTTAGACGTTGAATGTCTTGTCTCTTTCTATTGTTCCAGATTGTTTAATAGTTTCTGTGTTTTCCTGAGCTAGAGGTTTACAATCTATTAGAAGATCATGGACACTGTTTTTATCAGAACCACTTGCCTCACCGACATCTTGTAGTGACCTCCATCATGATATGGTCATTTTGGTTTGTTGCTCTTCCGTCGGGATATTTCCAAGTCAGTTTGTGTATATCCAGATGCGGAAATATAGTATCTCCTATGACTAAGTTGTTACTCAAACAAAAATACACCAGATGTTCTCAGTTTTCATTTCTTACTCCACATCATATGTTGTAAGTTTGTGTTGTCAGTTTAGGTCACCTGTTATAAAGATCGTGTCATGCTGTGGTATTTTGGAGATGACGGATTGAAGCTGCTCATAGAATTCCCTTTTTATCCTCATCAGTCTCATTTGTTAGTGCATAAAATTGTATGAGTGTTAGTTTAAAAACAATTGAATTGTATCTTGTTGTTATGAGGCGTTCATTTACAGGTTCCAATTGTAGCAATGTGTTTGTTAATATGATGGCAACACCTCTGATGTATCTACTCTTATGTCCCGAGTATACCATCGTGTAGTCAGAAATTAATTTTTTTTCATATCCTGTCCGGCGACACTCACTTATATCCAGAATATGAATGTCGTACTCTTGCTTGGAACTGGCGACTTGTATCTTGGACACCTGATACATTGTATGGACATTCCAGGCGCTTACTTTGATTTTATTTTTTGGTCGGAGGAGACTTGGAATCTTTCTTCTTACTTCCCCTGATGGGTTTTCATTATTGTAATGTTGATCATAACCCAACCCATCAATAAGTATTGTTAATGTTTTTGTAACTAGTTTTATTTTTCCAGGGTGTGGTAGTTAGCCCCAAGTTTAACCTCCACTCTGGTGGACCGGGTTTTTCATTCGTGGTTTCCCTTCCCATCAGCATGCTCACGAATTACATTTATCCGGATTTTCTATCTGGGTTTCTTCCAATAGCTTTTTCTCAACCAAAATCTATCTACAAGGTTTGCAGGTATCAGGGCATATCCACACACCATTGGTCCTAGAATACCGTGCATCTAGGTGCCTATATTCCTCTGAGACCTTGTGATTTTGCCTGGGGCTCGGGGGGGGGGGGGGGCGTGCAGTTTCCATCTGTCACCTCGTGGAGGATCCCATATCTGAGTCATATAGGTCTAGCTGTATAAGAGGCTATAGTTGGAAGGGAAGACTTAAACGCTCGGCTTCATTTCCCACAAGAAGCTGCTATACAATGGTGTGGCTGAAAGCGAGGGTGACACTTTAACACACACAGTGTACGCATCATACAAAAATTTCACAGACAAGTGGTAGAGCAATGATATTTGGTATGTAGGTTGCACTTGAGTAGTACATGACTGTTTGTCATACGGTTTTTGACCTTGACCTTAATCTCATGGTCAAGTGAACATAGTTAAGGTTTCTTATTAGATCTGTTTCTCAATAACTAAGTAGTAGGACAATTGTATTTGGTATTTAGGTTGCTTTGGGTAGTAGATGACTGTCTGCCATACAGCTTTTTACCTTGACATCAATTCCATGGTCTAGTGGCCTCATCATGTTTTTTTGTCACGCCTGCGATGAAAGTTGCGGAAAAAGCAAGACAGGTGTGCAAAGTACAGCGGCGGCAGCTGCATAAACTCAATATATTTGATAAAACATCTAATGTATGAATATAATATCTGGTCCATGGGCAGATTACATTAAAACCTATCCGGCAGACACAAAATCACGTGACTTGACCTATATTTCACGGTCCAGTGCCAAGATTTTGTGATAAGGTCTGTTTCTCAATAACTTCGATATGTAGGCTGGTTATATGACAGTCTGTTTTACATGTTAGGCACGGACCATTTGATTTTCGGGGGGGGGGGGGGGGGGGGGGGNTACAGGTCCGTATCAAGGTCCTTAGGCAGTCTGTAAATCTGATGCAGCCCGATACACAAGTGTCTATTACTTTTATTTCATTGAACGACCAATCAAAGGCTTCAGGTTAATGTTTCTTGTCCTCTTTTCATAACTGGAATCCCGGCATAATATCTTTCACCAGGCCAGATTATTTTTTTTCCCATATACACAATGCTAGAAAATATTGTTGAACCGGGCTTTTTTTTCTTCTAATGAACAGGATCAGGGCCAGATTATTTTTTTCAACCCAGATGCTGGCCAGAGAATTTTTTTTTTCAAAGGCCAGGGCCAGAAAATTTTTTTCTAAAAAATATCAGCCCCGCCCCCCCCCCCTTAAAATCAAATGGTCCGTGCCTTATATGGCTTTTGATCGTGACCTTAGTTTCAAGATAAGTGGCCAGGTAATGTTTTTGCGATTAGGAACTGTAAGTGGTAAGTCAATAATTATGTAATAGTAACTTGTGTAGAGGGCTGCATCCGGATTTACAGACTGTCTAAGGATAGTGATACGGACCGTGTACCTTGTTACAGCCCGAGACGAAGGCAAGGGCTGTAACAAGGTACAGGTCCGTATCAAGGTCCTTAGGCAGTCTGTAAATCTGATGCAGCCCGATACACAAGTGTCTATTACTTTTATTTCATTGAACGACCAATCAAAGGCTTCAGGTTAATGTTTCTTGTCCTCTTTTCATAACTGGAATCCCGGCATAATATCTTACGTGAGTTATTACTATCTTTGGTACCTAACTACCGTTATATTCATGTGCAAAAATATAGTGCCGTATTGTAATATTTTTTAACGGTGATTTAACGGCAGTTTATAAATCTTTTTGTACCCAATGAAATAATGAAATGTTTTTTTATTTGTATATGCCGAGGAGCAATGTTTTCATTTTATTTAATCCCTTATTTACCCGTGTCTATATTACTACGCCATTTGTTCTCACTGCTCTAGACACTGCGACATTATTTGATTTACCTATAGCTTCCTATTATTATCACCCATTTGTTATATCATTCATGTTATTAAAGGTGTGTAATAAATATTACGAATTTCACAATGATTATCAATTAATACTGCCATTGTATCAAATAATTCCAGTTGAATATCATTAATTTTGGAAAGAGTTGTCCCTCTTTCGATTATAGTGTGCAATTGGATATTTTTAAAAATTATGCTGACCCTTCTTGATTTCTGTTTTACCCTGTATTTCATGGCAACTTTTGTGTTATGTACGCAATCAATGTGTGACGGATTTTATCCTACTACTTTGAGAATAACAAAGTAACATACCCCGGAAACACATACCATGGGTTTTATAAAATTAATCTTCTGATTTAAAAGATCAGTTACCCAACAGATATTTCAATAACACATCTTAGCTGGCTGTATGATGGCTACCACATGTGGCTCAGATCATGCATACTCTTCTGCAACATGTGATTATACTGCTGGTTTGTAGTTTGCATTTTTTTTTTAATTTCAATATAGCAATGTACTGTGGTGTTTGAAGCTGACCATTTCCCCGCATATATGAAATAAATCAATATAAGATCATATAACCAAAATAACATACACATTTTTTTATTAAACAAGATTTAAATCCAGTTATCATTTGATATGGTTGCAACCATATCTTTTCTTGTTTATATTGTCGGCAATTTATCAAAAAAAAAAAAAAAAAAATAAATAATAATAAAAAGTAAAAGTAAAGTGAAATAGAAAAACATAGACATGAAATGTGAGGTTACCTGAAACTAATTACATGTAATATTTAAAACAAGTTATATTTATAGCATAAGCTTACGAGTTAGACAAATAAACTTTC